>CAWUFW010022080.1:0-104203 GCA_963921515.1 Calotriton arnoldi | reverse complement strand
CTACACTACCATTTTCTTAGAAGGCACTGGGATACAATTAGGCTTCACAATTATAACCAGAACCAGCTTAACCTCAGACTGAACTGAGACAACATGCAGGGTACATTGCCCTTACCGCATGAACATTACACCAGTAAGTCTATGTCCATCAGTATAACTGCATGAACATTACATCAGTAAGTCTATGTCCATTAGAGGAAAATGGGTTACCAAGACCCAGATACCATCTCTCAAACATGCTGAAAAAGGCCTTCTCACCCCAAAAGAGACCAGCATTTAGAGTACTGTACCTCATCTGCTTATCCCAGACACTTACTGCAAAAACCGTGTTGAAATCTGTCTGAGAAAAGAAATACTGGCATAAATATACTTACTAAAGCCTAACCCGGCATCCCATGGCTCTGATAATTTCTCTTGCAGGAAAGTGAACTTGGCTGTCTGCAGAAATTACCAGCGACATCAGAAATCTTTAACACTGGGGAATGTGGTACTTTGCTTCAAACAGGAGGGTGTCTAATGCAGAACATCCCTCCTAGCCCAACTCTCTTACCATCTCAAGGAATTAACAATTTGTTGATTAGCCAAGATGAGTCTAACCGATGTGATTTGAGAACCATGGGGGATCATCTTGAATTTGTTTGCTAATGCCCTGGATTTGGAGAGTTTAGGTGCAAATCACATCAGCAAACTACGGTATCGGTTTTTATATTGCCAAATAGCCATCTTAATTATCCATGTATTAAATATTTGCATTTTCTGGGATTATTTTTCATACATCTGTACAGATCATGCAACCTTAAACTCTGCAAAATAATGGGAAAATAGGCCTGACTGGAACATATGTCAGTGGAAATGTGCATGCTGAAGTTCATTCACATATCAATGTATACAATTTATTTTTAGGGGGAAGAAACGTTCTTTTGTTTTGCAGAAATATTTGAACTAGGACCTAACAAGAACGCTTGCTTTATTGTCTGTACAACAACTATTGCACATTCTCTATCATCACATTCTAAGATTTTGGAATATTCCTGTAACACAGTTTTATGATTTCATATGCAGAAACTGCCAAAGGAATACAATAATTACTGCACTGTCACATTGATTCTGTAATGGATTCTGTACTGCATATAAGACGTCAAACAAAAAAGTATGGCTGTAGTACCTGAGTTCTTGAATGCGCTTGAAGTACCAACGAATTAACTTCTTCAGACTAATCAGACAATGCATTACAGAAATACGATGTATACCTGCCTTAATGAGCCTCATTCAAGATATAAGGGGGTTACTAAAAAATTCTATGGCTTACATGGGCTATTTGCGATCATGCCACTCACTCCTGGGGTTTGGAATCATTACAATAATGTGGACAGCCACACAAGACAATTTAAGGCCTGACATTGATCAATGGAGCAGTTGTTAGGTCGAGCCTAGGCAGTGCACATCCACTGTTCTTCGAGACGTGCTGTATTCACTGTATGGGATTACAGCCCGCACATTGGCTTTTTATTGGAAACTTGGATTGTCCTTCAAAAAGGCTTCCTCGCTAGTAGTTAATCCTTCTTCTTTGTCCCGCCTTGTTGTCATTTGTGTCCTCCCATGGAGCAGAGCCTAACTTCCTGAATACTTACGCTTTTGTCTTCATGGGTTGTTTTTCAGGGAGACTCATTCTTTCAGTCACTTCACTTCAAGCTCCGTTGCGTGCAGTATGTTGTTCATGCTCCAGCGTGGCACCTTCACCCATCTCCACAAACCCCTCCCACAACACTGCTTGCCCGGCTCAACCACCCATCCCAAGTTGTTGCTTGCCCATCCAAAATCTCCCCATTGCTGCTTGTTTTAATGCACTTCGACTGCCATCTCAGGTTCTTAATGGTGAGAGAAAGCGAAAGTCAGTGGTGTCTGGCTCGAAGGCATCTCTTCTGCCGAAGGATTATCAACCCTTGCTGGATTTGAAGGCTTAAACATCCCATAAAAGTACTGTGGTGTGCCGCTCCTAACCAAGTCTATCTTACACGCAGCACGCTTCAACCCATCACAGTCCAGAGCAAGCAGCGTTGTGTTTATGTCCTTATTTTACAAAAACGGTGAGGGCGGTCCCGGTGCAGCAGACGGGACGAGGCTCAGAGCAACGGGCAGCTGTTTTGGGCCCATGCTACATTTTGTTGGCCTTGTTATGTTATGTTAATAAGATGTATTGAGCGCACGAATACCCGTAGGTGTCTTGGCGCTAAGACTGTAGTAAGCCCATGGAAGGAGCATCTAATTCTGAAATAACCATGTTTTGAGACCCTTTCTAAAAGAGGTAAGTGAGCTCGCACTTCTGATATAAATTGGAAGCGTATTCCATAATTTAGCTGTACCATACGAAATGCTTCGGCCTCCCCAGCTGGAGGTCCGGATCCTCGGAACCGTCATAAGTCTGGCACCAGTGGAATGTAACTGTCTGGCAGGATGGTACCAAGAGAAAAGATTTTTAAGAAACATTGATCCGGTGTTATTTAGGGCCTTGCAAGCTAAGCATAGTGATTTGAACTTGATACGATGTGCCACCAGAAGCCAGTGGAGTCTCCGAATTTCCTTAGCTACTGACTCATACTTAGGGACATTAAGTAGTAGTCGTGCGGCTGCATTTTGTACCATCTGAAGTGTTTTTCCTATTGTTTCTGCATATTCAGGTAGAGTCCGTTGCAGTAGTCTAACTTTGACTGCACAAGTGCAGTCACTACCATCCTTCTGGAATCGACGGGGTTATAAGGTAGAATCTTCTTCAGTTTCTTGATCAAAAGATGGGAGGCCGACACAATAGCATTGGTCTGCTGAGATAAGGTAAGTTTGTTATCAATCAGTACCCCTAGGTTTTTTGCCTTTTGTACTGGTTTTGGCAGTTCCCCCATTTCTGCCGGCCACCAAAGGTCATCCCACCTGGGTTGCAGATTACCAAAGATCACTACTTCAGTTTTCTCAGAGTTAAGTTTGAGACAGTGCTTTCCCATCCATCTGTTTATTTCCACCATACAGTTTTGAAACTGCAATGTTGGGGAGGCTTGATCTTTATACGCTGCAACCACTATCTGGGTGTCGTCGACGTATGAAGTAAGACTGAAGCCGAAATGTTGGATCAAAGGGGCAAGTTCTGATACATAAACGTTAAAAAGGGATGGGCTAAGTGATGAGCCCTGTGGGACTCCACATGGAAGGATGTAAGGGGTTGATTTAAACTGGCCCAGTGTCACGGTTTGTCTTCTTTCCTTAAGAAAGGAGGATAGCAGGGCCAGTGCCATACCCTTAACCCCTAAGGTTTCCAGGTGCAATTGCAGTAAGTTATGGTCCACAGAGTCAAAAGCAGCTGATAGATTGAGGAGGACGAGGGAGACATTGAACAGGTTGAGGAAAATTGTTATGGTAACAAAACCCACAAAAAAATACCTAACTTTCTCCGTTGAAATCTGCCTCTTCTTTTCACTTCCTATCTACTCACCCACTGTAGAACTGTCTTCTACCTCCATTTTCTTTCTTCCTTTTTATCTATATGGCATTTTATATTTCTTCTTTCTTATAGTCCTCTCTATCTATCTATCTATTTCTCAACTATCTCATCTATCTCATCTATCTCATCCATCTATCTCATCTATCTATTTATCTATCTGACTGCATATCTGGGTCTCTAGTTATCTGTGTGTTTTTCTAGTTCTCTGCCTACTACCACTCCATGTACCTCTCATACCCCTTGCTTGCTAAACATATTTCTTAACCTGCCCTCTCTTCCTAGCTCTGTTTATGACTGTACCCGAATTTCCATCTGTTTCTGTATGTCAGTGTTTGTGTTCACGCAATATCCAGCCATCTACTCATAATATAAATTTGAACGTCTGTCTGCTATTGTTTCCTTTCAGTCCTATCCATGTGTTTATGTACCCTACTGTGAGAGGCTGGCCTGGTATATGATGTCCACTAATGTAAGTGGCCACCGTGCACCAGTCCAGACAACCCATATGGTGATTTAAGAGGTCTTAGACAACCTTAGAACGCTCTCTAAGTGGTAGCTCTGGAGAGCAGCCTTCAGGCTTAGTCCAGAAGGAGTGTAAAGCAGCTTGTTTTACCAGAATGCAATCTTATAGTATAGATTAAATGAAAAAGAACCACACAAGGTATTTATAAAAATATGTATTTATTATATAATACTCTCTAACACGTTTAGATATCTCCTACCCAGAGATAAACACAATGCACACAATACTTTGCATAGAAATACAGTAAATAGCACAGAATACACAGTGGACCCCAGGGGGGGACCAAACCATATAGTAAGAAAGTGGTATAAGAACCACGACTCGGGTCAAGACAGTGTCAAGAGGACATAGAAGTGCTGGGGACCCAAGGAACCACCCAAGGTGAGTAGATAGGGACCCCAAGGAGAGCGTGTGCAGTGTGGGAACACGACCGCGTTCTCCGTACAAATAAACGTGTAAGTCACGGTTGGATTTTTAAAGATTAAGGACCCTTCCCAGTGGATCCTGAAGAAACCCCGTGGAAGACAGAAGGTTGGAGAGTAAACCCACCCGTGGATACCCTAGAACCCACGTTACCTACACCAGGGAAGCCGGGTGCATAGGTGTGAAGTAGTGTCGTAAACCGCCGTCGAACTCAACGGAGGACTTCAGGAAAGTGGTTCTGCTGCAGAAGGAGAAAGTGTCCGGTGGAATCCAAAGGTGGATTCAGGATGAGAAGTACCTGCAAGCAGAGGGGACAGAGTCTATGTCACTCAGGAGTGACCAGGAGATCTGGAAGATGAATGCCCACCGATGTTGGGTGTTGCCGAAGAGTTGACGGTGACCTTGACTCTGCAGCTGTGAGGACCAGGGGACGCTGAGGAAGACCAGGAGCCGTGCACGAGCTGTCCCACGTCGGATGTCGAGTGCTGAGGGGTCGGTGTCCGTCAGAGGCACCAACAAGCCTTGGCAAATGCCAACAACGTGGATGTCGAAGAAGGTGCAATGTCGGGACCAGCAAGGTCCAGGGGACTAACCACAAGCAGGGGGAGTCCGGGCAGGCCCGAGCAATCTGGGGAGCCCAAAAGAAACAAAGGTGACCCTCAACAGGACCCGGAGGCACTGGAGTCGCAAGAGGACCTCGAGCAGCTCACCAAAAGATGCAGACCACGGTGCAAGCAATGCGGTGTGGACGAAGATTCTGGTCACTAAAGATGCTTGAGGTTGGGGCTACTTGGAGCTGAAGATCTTGGTGGAAGGAAGCCAACAAGCCTGTGCAACAGCAAGTCGACGCGGTGCAAAGGGGTTCGGTTCCCACGACTCCCACGAGGGATACTGGCCCCTCACACTTGGTGACAGGGCAGGCCTCGAGAGCTGTGGAGAACTACCACCTGTGTTGTTGAACCTTTTAGAGTCTGTAGGAGCTCAGGATCAGCAGACTAGTCAGCTTGGTTGCGGTGCCTGCAGATGCAGGGACGTGACTCCTTCACTTCAAGGGAGATTCCTTCAAGTGTCTTGGATGCCCACAGGCCTTGGAAGGTTCCTGTATGGTGCACCGACGATGCAGCAGACTGAAAGGGGGACGAAGTCAAGCCCAAACGAAGTCCAGAGTGCCCAGTTGAAGTGGTATCTGAATTGAATTGTGTCCCACGACGAATCTAGGGACCCACCCACAGGTAAGCCCTTAGGTACCCTTAGGAAAGGGTTGGGATGATTCAGGGGATCCTCCCAGGGGAGGGTTTGGACAGTGGGGAGGTTACTCCCATGTTGTTTGTCCAGTTTCGCGCCAGAGCGGGGGCAAATGGCTCCCAGAGCTGGTTTGAACTGGACTATGCACGGGGGTACCAAATGTGCCCCTCATGCATTCTGAGCGGCACTGGCAAGCGCACCCCCTTGCCTCAATACATTAAATCCTGTCTGGGAGGTGGTTACACCTCCCTGTGATTGGCTACCCATTGTTCTGCCTTCCCCTGCTCGTGCCTGGCTCAGCAGCAGGAGGGCAGAATCGTGTCTTTGGTGGGCAGCAGCCATGTTGTACTGTCCGGGTCTAGAAGACTGATACCGGGAGCACGGAGAGCCTAACGGAGGGCTCTTCTAGTTGCTGGGAAACATACCTCCCATGCCGTTTAGGGTGTGGGGGTATGATTCCAACATGTTTGCCCCTCTATATGGTATATGGCTGCTTCACTTACAACTCGGGAGAACGGACTCCGTAGGCTGTAGGGGTTTTAAGTGCAGGTACCCTAGATATAGGAAACCTATATCTTTCGTAGGTGGTGGAAGCACCAGCTTACACAGGCTGCAATGGCAGGCCTGTAGTTACAGTTTGAATGGTCTCGCATGGGTGGCATAATACATGCTTCAGCCCATTGGGGACCTCTGGGGTACCTATGCCCTGGGTACCTTATTACCATATACTAGGGACCGATAAGGGTACCCCAGTATCTAATCTGGGATGTACCCAAGTACTGAACATAACAATTTAAGGGAGAAAGCAGAGAGACTGGAGTCCTGATTAGCAGGATCCCAGCCAGACAGCAGTTTCACAAAAGGGACAAGAAAAGCCTGCAAATCACACCAGACATGATAAGAGCACATATTGTCATAGCGGTCAGTGTGCAGGGACAACAACACCCAAAAACATATATCAACGTTGCTTTTTCAGTATAACCTGCAAGACGGGCACCTATCTATCAGAAACTTACCTGCTGCATCCTCAGAGCCTCCAGCTCACGCTCGAGCCGGGTGCGCAGGCGCCGCTCCAGCTGCTCTCGTTTTTCGCCAGCCGCCTGGAGCTGCGTCAGTGCCTGCTGCAACTTCTCAACCTTCTCTACATAAACCTGCTTCTTCTGCAACTGGAGGAAAGGACCACAGAATGTCAGGATTTACACATTATTAAAAAGCATCACAAAAGCAGAAACATTAATGTCTTCATAATCTCTGCATGAAAAAAACCTGAAAACACTGAACTGAATTGAAATTTATCTATTTTTAAATGTGATGAGAATACTTAACTCACTCAATGTGTTCAATTTTTTAAACAAAGAAGTCATAGTCTGTGAACAAGGACAAACAAAACATTTTGCATTCATAATATTTTATTATTATGACAATGGAAAGAAACATATACTCGGGTAAAGTATAATGTTAAAAATAGTAATATGTGTTCCAAGCAGTGCTTAATTTGAGCCAGTGCTTTCCGGTGCTTGGCACCGGCACTTAACTGTCGACATCGGCACTTATGACAGCTGCCACATGGTGGCGCTGTTTGTATAATTTAGAGATGAGCAGAACAGCAATTGTTTATTAATTCAGTATGCATTAAAAACAACTAATACCTGACGCCCAAGCTATTTTTATAGCGTTGGGAGCCTGAATTAGGCTGAATTGTCACACTTGTAGCAATGTGCTGGTTGGCAACACTGGCAGTGGCAATGGGTGGTGCAAGCTGCAGAGGCCTCCTGACCAGAGCCCCGGCACTTATTTTTTTTTTTTTTTTTTACAAATTAGGCACTGGTTCCAAGGAAAATTATACTGTCCCACAATTTCCACAGTCTGGGTGGGACGGGAATATTGTTGACAAGCATTCCATAGCTACTGGGTTTCATCTTATTAACTTGTAAGAATGACTGTTTCAACCAGATACACTTAAGCAAAACCATAAAAGGCCACTGTTCAACAAGAAGGGCAAACGAACAATGCCAAAAGAAAGCATTTTCAAGCTGATCCAAGTGATGAGGAACCCATCAGTCTATGCCAAGGACACTTTTCCATTTCAATCTCTGTAGGACGTTCTGGCTGATAACTTGGCGAACAAAATGATCAACCAACACATATCTGCCAACGTAACAAGAAAAAAGAAACCTCCATCTCAAGGACACTCTTTTCAACCCACACGCCCACCCTTCCCCCATATAAGTACTTCCAACATCCCAACATATTTCACCCATACAACTTCAGCAACTAGTAAACAGTAGCTCACAATTCAGGATAAACATCCACTATATTTAATATAATTCTAACACTAAAGCAAGAACCTCCCAATGCCTTCCACCGAAGAGAGTGTTGAGAACAGTGTGACAACAGAGTTAAAAATTCTTAACAATGAATATAGGTTTGGTGGCTTGAGATATGGGCCATTGATGGCATGAGATATGGGCCATCTTGGCAAAACTGCACATAAATTCACACATCATTGGTGGGGGAGCAAAAAGTCTGTGTGAATCGCAATTAGGTAATTGCTATTTGAATGTATGAAACTCCATGAGTTTCATTTAGCGTTTCCTAATGGTTAGCAAATTGATATGAATATTAATGAGGCAGGTCGCAATTTGGGACCCATTAGGAATCGCTAAAATCACAGGGATGGTGGCCTGTTGGGGTCAGCAGACCACCATGTTTGTGATTGCTTCTAATAAAGCACTCATATTTTTAAAAATGCAGCCCCTTTTCCTTAAAGGAAAACGAGTTGCGTTTAAAAATGAAAAGTTTTCTTTTCATTTTTCAAGAGCAGGCAGAGGTCCATGGTCTGCTCTTAAATTTTTTTTTACAAATATTCACAAAAGGGGAAGGGGTCCCCTGTACCGTTTGCGCATGTGTTACCACCTACTTGAAGTAGGTGGCAAAATGCAAATGTTTTGCGACCGCATTTTGGCCACAAGACATTCCTACATACTGCTGCAATTCAGCATTAGAAAGGGACACCCTAAACAAGCCCCTTCCTAATACCGAATCGGTATCTAGTCACAATTCCAAATTGTGATTTGGTAACATGTTACCGAATCGCAAATTGAAATTCATACATACCAAAATGCATTTTACCGGTCGCAAATGGCCCGATTCTGTTAATCGGGCCGTTTGTGACTGGTAAAATGCATGATACATGTGGCCCTAGATTTTAACTGACCCTTGAACAAGTCACATGACCAGGTAAGACCACAGGAGCTTGAGGTTGGTACGACATTGCAAGGAAGCTGGCACTGCTGCTGCACCGCAGCTGTGGCCACATGCAGGATTACATTTCTTGGGCCGACAGCAAATTAATGAGCATAAAGAAAGCACAAAGACGACGTTGTTCTACAATTTACAATGCCTCCTATATAAACAGAAACACCATGCCTCTGCTCACCTCCTCTTCCAGTCTGGCCACTTTACTCTGGGCGATGCCCAGCGCCTGGTCGAGGCTCTCCATATGCCGTCGCTGGTCCTCACTTGCGGCACGCAGGGTGGTCACCTCGGCTTCCAGCTTCTCCCTCTCTTTCAAGTGCTCTTTGTCTGGAAACAAGAGAAAAACAAAACCAGCTCTATCAGAACGGCTAAAAGGATCTGGGAGTCAGGCCAACTTACCTCTGGCACTCAAGAAAAAGCTTGAGAAAAGCAACAGCTGTTAGCTTTATTACAGGACCTCTGTGTTCACAGTCCTGGCCAATGTGGATTTTAGTAACAACAGTTACACTGAAACAATGCTCCGCTTGGCACTGTTTTCGAGCCTGAAAAGGGCTCCTTCATAGGAAGACTATGTTCCTTAAGTGATATTCCTTTTATGCTCAAAATTGACGCAATTAAGAGCACCTCTGAGCAGCTCCAGCCGCCAACTGGGCCAGAGACGCGCTCTGCCTTTACAAGGATGAACTTTATTATACTATAAACGAACTAACACCAGCACAAACTGGGCTCTAGAAGCCATCACAAACACACAACACCAACTGTAAGGGAGTTCAAGAATCATTAATACCATGGTTCTCATGGGAGAGATATGTAGCCCAAATTCCACATTGTGGCATGAAAGTCTTCACAAAAGGCCCTACTTTAATGCTGCATGTGGCAGAGATCCTGGACATTGTATTTAAATAGAACAAGCGCCATGAAAATAAATATACTTAAAAAGAATTGTCCACATGGTCCCGCCACACACCCACTAAGTGGATTCCCCAGATCACCTCCATGTTACTAAAGAAGGTTTGTGAAGAAAGAAGTAGATGTTGAATTTCAAAATTTCCAAAGACAATCCAAGAATTGATGGGTCCGGCTACAGCCCACTGCATCAGAGAAGGACAGTGTTCTGTACACTAGCTTCCTGATTAAAGTATACTTCACACCCAAGTTGAATGTAGATCAGGAGTCTCCAACATTTTCTGTAATAAGAGCTACTTATGTTCAATTGAACTGGACAGCTACTAATATTATTACTGTTGTAATATTGACTACATCAGACAAGATTACATTAGTGGGCACCACATGCAAGATTACTACCAGCGATCAGATCAGTGCATCAGACATGGTTGCACGGTAATGTATAAAAGGCTTTGTCAATATGGAATGCCTCTACATGGCTAGTACATAACAACCATAGCTGTGATGCCTCTGGCACTAAGGTAATAAGAGTAGGAAAAGGTCTTGCCAATGCCTCATTATTTATCACTCAAATATGAGCTTTAAATATATTTTGGAAATTCAGTAATTTTTCTCCAAATATCAGCTTATGAGTTCTGAAAATAAGAACATTTTTGTCTCAACTAAATGCTCTAAATTTTGGTATACGTATATTCATTTAACCAGGTAAAAGCTTCTAATTTAGTAGTCTGGGTTCCATGCAGGAGAGCTACTTAGAGGTACCTGGAGAGCTATCAGTAGCTCACGAGCTACTCGCTGGAGAAGCCTGATGTAGATGCACACAATTATCAATTAGCATATTTAAAGTCCAAAATTGAATTCGAATTTCACAGTGTTCTTCGAACAGCCAAAGGTCTGTGTTTGTAGTGAGGTAGTATGTCTGTATCTGAGTGACATATTCGTGTACCCAAATATCGGAATAAATCATATGCCCATACAATGGGAAGAATTGCAGTAACCTCATGTCCCTATCAGTAGGACCCTCCCTATCAGTAAGACCAGCCAGAGAGAAGAGGAAAGATTTGCCCCAGTTTATCCATAGTCTTGATACTAGCCCACATGTTTCCACATCTCCCAAAAATATTCATACTATCTCAGCTTCGTTTTAAATATGAGGCAAAATATAATCTCTATAAAGCAAAATAACATGGTTCCATCTCCCATAACGTTCCTAACTGGCCACTGAAGTGGTCCCATTGCTGCAAACAAAACTGGAACAGAAGATAGCTGTGCCACGTGCCCCCTTTGGCTATGACTTTTTTCACATTGATCCTTGATGTGGGCGGATTATACAATAGATAGAGCAAAACTATCAGGCCAAGTCCAAAATTAATTGATTTCAGCACCGTAAAGAGGTAACATCATCCCCAAGGAATTAAACATCTTCTCTGCATCCGCATCCATATATTCCAGGTCTCAGTTCTCCACTAACTGGAACAGTGTCCATAAGCTAATGGTCATGTTGTTCTTGGTTATAAATCTAGCTGGGTCGCCATGTAACAGTGCACAGATGATCCTCTGTCTGCTGCTGGCTATGATCTTGCTGAGCACATTGATATTCAGGTCCCACATGGATTCACATTTTGGGGGGGGGGGGGACTCTTGCCAGGATCCAGAGCCATAGCTATCCCTGCTTCTCTTAGCGAGAGCCAGAGTTTTCTCCTGTCCCTCAAATGCACATACATATTTCAGACCTCTTTTGAATCATCTCTTTAGACGACAAGTCGAATTTGGAAGGTATGCTATGTGAGCCTGGTGCCTTCACCACAATTACCTACATACAACTTCCAAAATAACAAGAATGTTTTATGTTGAAGAATCCAAAGTGCAACAATTACACAAATAATATTAACCAGAATTAAATGAAAATTGTCAGTTTGTGCATACTTAAAATTATGGACAGGATGCAGGTATGCATGAAAATGTAGAACTTTTTCTAAAGTCGATTGTTGCTTGGGAAAAACTCTTAGAACCAGACCAGCCCAAGGCGCACCTACGTTGGCTTGAAGATGCTCATGCCCTGACTTTATGTTCAAACCTCCTCCTACTGCTATGACCTTCAAATAAACACTTTCTAGACCCTTCCCTCTTCTATCCCTTCACTATCCTTTTCAATCCACCTAACAGACTCACATGTCCACTGCTCAAATTAATTTCATATTTCCCTACACAAATTTACCACTAATACTTTTTGGGTTCCGGAGTAGTGTGCTACTCGTTGAAAAGCGCTTAAACAGCTCGTCAGTGATAGTAAGCGCTATATAAATGCAATTAAAATTACTCTCTGAATCAAAGTCGCTAGAGGAGTGAGAGTCCAGGCCTTCGGATACAGACCCCTTGTAATGAACTGGAAACGGCCACAGGGTTTATATTAACTGATTAGTGTATTCGCAATAGGCCAAATCGCATGGACTAACCATTTAGTGAGCAACATCCACAAAGCCATTGTGGCGTGATGCAACTGGGCCTCCTCACCATACCAATTCGCTGCTTCAAGGCGCTTTTTTAGTTCCTCGCTTGGTTTTACACTCTTCGAGAATTCAGATAACTCTTAATAAACTGACTGTGGAAAAGGGAGAACAGAGACTGAAGACAGGTGTGTAACATCAGGCAACCGAGAACCTGTAACTAGGTGGACTTCACTGGCTTCTTTGAGTTAAAATCTATCAGGCACTCCCCTCTCCTGCTCTTCCTAGGGCACAAGTAGTGTATCTGATGGAGTAGCAATCCTCTTGTATCTAATCATGTATGATTTTATAAATTACATCAAAATTCTTTCCCTTGTAAGCACCATTTCACAGAACAGCCATTGTGAGACTGTACTATGCCCATTCGGCTGACATGCAGTTGAACATTAATACATCTTTTCAATCAATATACTATACTAGTGGGTAGACGGCTGCATGCGTTAGTGAGTCCTGAAGGCATCTGGTTCAAGGTCATGCTTTTCAATCAAGGATGAGAATGATGCGGACATGAAGTAGCATTTAGCACGGTCCCTTGCACATTCATCATTTTATTCGATTGTCCAATCAGTAGCTTTCTACCGTTCGGACCTTGAAGTAGGATGTTAAATTCCCAATGCCAAACTTGGTAGGTTTTACCCTGAATCTAATGACTTTGTTCAGAGTAAATGCCTCTGTGGCATTACTGAAGCCCAGAGACATGGTTGGGTCACAAATGCATAGCATAGTCAGAGTTCCTTGAAATATTCGACAGCATTTCCCGCGCTCTCCGTAACATCTATGCCAACGATAGCCATCCAGTCCCCACTAGAAGCAATGGATGGCCACTCGCTGCTACTGAATTGACAAAGGAATCCTAAAAGTAATTGTAATGGTGGTGAAGGTTGTCAACCACTGTGTCAGCGTTTCGATATTAACGTTTATAAGTGTGTAGCTATAACAACAGTTAACTTAAATCACACTTTGCAGCTAAGTGTAGCTCAACTCAATTTACAATTGCAATTTCAGCACCCTCCATTACACAGTCAACAAAGAGCTGATCATTGCATTGATGTTTGCGTCTTGAAACTCACAAGCAGCTAGTTTATTTTGTGCACAAGTCATAAGACTTACTCGCGACATTGTGGTAGGCAAACTGTTCCTGAAACTGTCCTTTTGTAGATGCAAACCTACACGATATTGCAGTTAGTCTTCATGTTTAATAGAGGATCTGGAATGGAAGGTTGTTAAACAAACACTTCCACTAATTACTGTGTATAAAAGTGTATAACAACATACTTGTAATAGTTCTGAGCCGGCGTGCGGGGCCTGATGCATTGCCACCGTGCATATGAGTCAGGACCTATGGCTGGCTCTGGCTCAGCTGGGAGCTCAGTCAGATGTAGGGTATCTCAGGGATCTCTCTCAACTTATACCCCAAGGGAAAACCGGGAAAAGCACGCTGTTAGGTCACAAGAGTACCTAAGGGATGTCTCTCATCTTATGCACCAAGGATAGCCAAGGGAAACCCCGCTGCTAGGTCCCATAGGTAACTAAGGGATATCTATCATCTTGTGCCCCTAGTAGAGCCCGGGGAAACCCAGCTGGTAGGTCCCAAGGAGAGCCCGGAGAAACCCCGCTGCTAGGTCCCATTGGTAACTAAGGGATATCGATCATCTTGTGCCCCAACGACAGCCCAGGGAAACACCAGTGATGGGTCCCATAGGTAATTAAGAGATATCTATCAACTTGTGACCCAAGGAAAGCCCGGGGGAACCCCGGTGTTAGGCCAATCCAGCACCTTAGGGTGAGCTCCGATGGAGTGGACTATTGTGCATGTTGCCATCCAATGGAAGGGTCCTGCCCCCGGTATTGATGGTTTAACTAGAAATGAAAGATGACCAGGGTCAGGGCTCTGCTGACACTCTTGGAGAGCGGATGGCTCTGAGTTCTATCTCATGACAGAAATATTGCATGTACTTCACCGACCTAACCGCTACATTGCAAAGTCAGTGTAGCATATGTGGATGAGGAGTTAAGACTAGTAAATCTATACTTACCTTTACAATGTAGTGGTTTGTGATGCAATGGGCGCAGTATTTTTGTGGGGCAACAATAACGACCTGAATGTAGAGTCACACATTGCCCCCAAAGGTGCAACACTTTAGTTCCTCAATGTCCTACTCCAGAAAGTAATGGCAGATGGAGTGAAGTGTGAAAGACCCACTGTGAACAACATCTTCTGAAAATTGAAGCCTTTACGTTCAATAACACGCAACAGAATGGAACTCAGGAACGAGTAAAAGAACACTGTGGACACCATATAACTCCTGGCCTTAATACAAGGAGAGAGGTGGCAAAGATAGGCTCCAGGAGGGATGCAGACAACTGCTTGTCTCTCTCAGTGTATTAACAGCCCATTAAAAAAGCATCAAACAGTGCATGGACAAAGGAGGGGCTGGGAAGGCCTAAGCCTGTGAAGGCAAAAGAAATGACAGTCAAATGGCTCAGTGAGCTAATGCTCATCCCTAAAGTCTACTGTGAGCGGCAAGTCATGAAATCCTGGCAAGGCCAATTCAGCCTTCCATCCTTAAGAGGTTGGTGAATCAACTGCCGTGAAACTGGTTTATAATAACCAGAAACTCAGAAACAATACGAAAGTAGTATGAAAAACAAGTAATTATAAGTCTCTATTTTGTCTGATATACAGCAGGGATTCTGTAATGCAAGAAGGAAAAACTAGCGCACTGCATCTCAATTTATACACCTACATTACTCTGCAGAGTTGAATTAACTTTTACAAAATTACTTAATCTACCGCACAACTGATACAATAACTGAGTTACATTTTTAAAAGCAAGAGCACACGAAAGTAGTACTCACTCTGTGACGCATACTGCTCCAGGGCCCCCTCTTCGTGCCCCTCGTATTCTCGCCTGGCAAGCTGCCTGCTGGCAGTCTCAAAGCGCTCTAGGAAGAAACAGGAAACATTTTCAGTAGATACAAGTACTGTGTGAAAGAGAAGCAGGCCAAGAGCAACAAAGCACGAGATCAAATATATCCCAACAAAGAGGTATAAATAGAGTGGCTGAAAATGACTGGTCTATGAAGAAACGAGGCAGTGCTGGTCCACAGATTCCCAAACAGACACGCCCGCCTTTCTCCTTTTCCATCAGTAGTTGGTGGTTGGTCAGCCCAGCAGCCCTTACAAACAGTGAAATGTAGTACTGAGGTGTCACATTTCTGAATGAGTATGATGAATAATTGTTTTAACACAGCCCATACCAGAACTATAAATGAATATACACAAATCAATCCTGTCCCCTAAGAAAATGAAGATCCTGCTCCAGTTGGAATAAGGAGTAGGGAGTTTCTTGTGCCTCTGTAAATCTGCCAGGCAAACAGCCATCAGTGATACATTGTTCAGGTTCATGAACTTCTGTTTTTGAGTCTTTTTAACCTCGTCGCCATTATACTACAATGATATAGTTAACATCAGGATATTGCCAGATAAAACAAAGTTCACTGCGTCTGTATTCGGTACTCGACTTACAGGACAGTTGGCGAGAACGACTCTGAAGTTATGGTTGAGATGCACTGAACAACCAACCACAACTCGGCTTCCTCTTCTACTACTCGTCGACTTCAAGCTGCCTTTCAGCATGTACAGCACCCCGCTGCCTTTCGGCATGTACAGCACCCCGCAGCCTTTCGGCATGTACAGCACCCCGCAGCCTTTCGGCATGTACAGCACCCCGCAGCCTTTCGGCATGTACAGCACCCCGCAGCCTTTCGGCATGTACAGCACCCCGCTGCCTTTCAGCATGTACAGCACCCCGCAGCCTTTCGGCATGTACAGCACCCCGCAGCCTTTCGGCATGTACAGCACCCCGCAGCCTTTCGGCATGTACAGCACCCCGCAGCCTTTCGGCATGTACAGCACCCCGCTGCCTTTCGGCATGTACAGCACCCCGCTGCCTTTCGGCATGTACAGCACCCCGCTGCCTTTCAGCATGTACAGCACCCCGCTGCCTTTCAGCATGTACAGCACCCCGCTGCCTTTCAGCATATACAGCACCCCGCAGCCTTTCAGCATGTACAGCACCCCGCTGCCTTTCAGCATGTACAGCACCCCGCTGCCTTTCAGCATGTACAGCACCCCGCAGCCTTTCGGCATGTACAGCACCCCGCAGCCTTTCAGCATGTACAGCACCCCGCAGCCTTTCGGCATGTACAGCACCCCGCAGCCTTTCAGCATGTACAGCACCCGCTGCCTTTCAGCATGTACAGCACCCCGCAGCCTTTCAGCATGTACAGCACCCCGCAGCCTTTCAGCATGTACAGCACCCCGCAGCCTTTCAGCATGTACAGCACCCCGCAGCCTTTCAGCATGTACAGCACCCCGCAGCCTTTCAGCATGTACAGCACCCCGCAGCCTTTCAGCATGTACAGCACCCCGCTGCCTTTCAGCATGTACAGCACCCCGCTGCCTTTCAGCATGTACAGCACCCCGCTGCCTTTCAGCATGTACAGCACCCCGCTGCCTTTCAGCATGTACAGCACCCGCTGCCTTTCAGCATGTACAGCACCCAGCAGCCTTTCAGCATGTACAGCACCCCGCTGCCTTTCAGCATGTACAGCACCCGCTGCCTTTCAGCATGTACAGCACCCGCAGCCTTTCAGCATGTACAGCACCCGCAGCCTTTCAGCATGTACAGCACCCCGCAGCCTTTCAGCATGTACAGCACCCCGCAGCCTTTCAGCATGTACAGCACCCGCTGCCTTTCAGCATGTACAGCACCCCGCAGCCTTTCAGCATGTACAGCACCCCGCAGCCTTCAGCATGTACAGCACCCCGCAGCCTTTCAGCATGTACAGCACCCGCAGCCTTTCAGCATGTACAGCACCCCGCAGCCTTTCAGCATGTACAGCACCCCGCAGCCTTTCAGCATGTACAGCACCCCGCAGCCTTTCAGCATGTACAGCACCCCGCTGCCTTTCAGCATGTACAGCACCCCGCTGCCTTTCAGCATGTACAGCACCCCGCAGCCTTTCAGCATGTACAGCACCCCGCTGCCTTTCAGCATGTACAGCACCCCGCTGCCTTTCAGCATGTACAGCACCCCGCAGCCTTTCAGCATGTACAGCACCCCGCAGCCTTTCAGCATGTACAGCACCCCGCAGCCTTTCAGCATGTACAGCACCCCGCAGCCTTTCAGCATGTACAGCACCCCGCAGCCTTTCAGCATGTACAGCACCCCGCAGCCTTTCAGCATGTACAGCACCCCGCTGCCTTTCAGCATGTACAGCACCCGCTGCCTTTCAGCATGTACAGCACCCCGCAGCCTTTCAGCATGTACAGCACCCCGCAGCCTTTCAGCATGTACAGCACCCCGCAGCCTTTCAGCATGTACAGCACCCCGCAGCCTTTCAGCATGTACAGCACCCCGCAGCCTTTCAGCATGTACAGCACCCCGCTGCCTTTCAGCATGTACAGCACCCCGCGGCCTTTCAGCATGTACAGCACCCCGCAGCCTTTCAGCATGTACAGCACCCCGCAGCCTTTCAGCATGTACAGCACCCCGCAGCCTTTCAGCATGTACAGCACCCCGCAGCCTTTCAGCATGTACAGCACCCGCAGCCTTTCAGCATGTACAGCACCCGCGGCCTTTCAGCATGTACAGCACCCCGCTGCCTTTCAGCATGTACAGCACCCCGCTGCCTTTCAGCATGTACAGCACCCCGCAGCCTTTCAGCATGTACAGCACCCTCGCTGCCTTTCAGCATGTGACAGCACCCCGCTGCCTTTCAGCATGTACAGCACCCCGCTGCCTTTCAGCATGTACAGCACCCCGCTGCCTTTC
Organism: Calotriton arnoldi; assembly: GCA_963921515.1. Classification (NCBI taxonomy): domain Eukaryota; kingdom Metazoa; phylum Chordata; class Amphibia; order Caudata; family Salamandridae; genus Calotriton; species Calotriton arnoldi. Next base: position 86,011 of record CAWUFW010022080.1, on the reverse strand, counting down.
AGCATGTACAGCACCCCCGCTGCCTTTCAGCATGTACAGCACCCCCGCAGCCTTTCAGCATGTACAGCACCCCGCAGCCTTTCAGCATGTACAGCACCTCGCAGCCTTTCAGCATGTACAGCACCCCGCTGCCTTTCAGCATGTACAGCACCCCGCAGCCTTTCAGCATGTACAGCACCCCGCAGCCTTTCAGCATGTACAGCACCCCGCAGCCTTTCAGCATGTACAGCACCCCGCTGCCTTTCAGCATGTACAGCACCCGCTGCCTAGCATGTACAGCACCCCGCTGCCTTTCAGCATGTACAGCACCCCGCAGCCTTTCAGCATGTACAGCACCCCGCTGCCTTTCAGCATGTACAGCACCCCGCTGCCTTTCAGCATGTACAGCACCCCGCTGCCTTTCAGCATGTACTGCTAGCACCCCGCTGCCTTTCAGCATGTACGCAGCACCCCCGCAGCCTTTCAGCATGTACAGCACCCCGCTGCCTTTCACGCATGTACAGCACCCCCGCAGCCTTTCAGCATGTACAGCACCCCCGCTGCCTTTCAGCATGTACAGCACCCCGCTGCCTTTCAGCATGTACAGCACCCCGCAGCCTTTCAGCATGTACAGCACCCCGCAGCCTTTCAGCATGTACAGCACCCCGCAGCCTTTCAGCATGTACAGCACTCCCGCTGCCTTTCAGCATGTACAGCACCCCGCTGCCTTTCAGCATGTACAGCACCCCGCTGCCTTTCAGCATGTACAGCACCCCGCTGCCTTTCAGCATGTACAGCACCCCGCCGCCTTTCAGCATGTACAGCACCCCGCTGCCTTTCAGCATGTACAGCACCCCGCCGCCTTTCAGCATGTACAGCACCCCGCTGCCTTTCAGCATGTACAGCACCCGCTGCCTTTCAGCATGTACAGCACCCGCTGCCTTTCAGCATGTACAGCACCCCGCTGCCTTTCAGCATGTACAGCACCCCGCAGCCTTTCAGCATGTACAGCACCCCGCTGCCTTTCAGCATGTACAGCACCCCGCTGCCTTTCAGCATGTACAGCACCCCGCTGCCTTTCAGCATGTACAGCACCCCGCTGCCTTTCAGCATGTACAGCACCCGCTGCCTTTCAGCATGTACAGCACCCGCTGCCTTTCAGCATGTACAGCACCCCGCTGCCTTTCAGCATGTACAGCACCCCGCTAGCCTTTCAGCATGTACAGCACCCCCGCAGCCTTTCAGCATGTACAGCACCCCGCAGCCTTTCAGCATGTACAGCACCCCGCTATGCCTTTCAGCATGTACAGCACCCCGCTGCCTTTCAGCATGTACAGCACCCCGCAGCCTTTCAGCATGTACAGCACCTCGCAGCCTTTCAGCATGTACAGCACCCCGCAGCCTTTCAGCATGTACAGCACCCCGCAGCCTTTCAGCATGTACAGCACCCCGCTGCCTTTCCAGCACCGTGCTCACATGTCACCGCCGCTGCCTTTCAGCATGTACAGCACCCCGCCGCTCTTTCAGCATGTACAGCACCCCGCTGCCTTTCAGCATGTGCACAGCACCCCGCTGCCTTTCAGCATGTACAGCACCCCTGCTGCCTTCAGCATGTACAGCACCCCGCTGCCTTTCAGCATGTACAGCACCCCGCAGCCTTTCAGCATGTACAGCACCCCGCTGCCTTTCAGCATCGTACAGCACCCCGCTGCTTTCAGCATGTACAGCACCCCGCTGCCTTTCAGCATGTACAGCACCCCGCTGCCTTTCAGCATGTACAGCACCCCGCAGCCTTTCAGCATGTACAGCACCCGCAGCCTTTCAGCATGTACAGCACCCCGCAGCCTTTCAGCATGTACAGCACCCCGCTGCCTTTCAGCATGTACAGCACCCCGCAGCCTTTCAGCATGTACAGCACCCCGCAGCCTTTTGGCTAGGTTCGCGCTTGAGAAGTACCATATGCATACATAAATAAATACATTCAAAGCAAACAGTGTATTTTTAAGGTCATAAACTGTAGCTCAGTTTGACAAATGTGCACGAAAGATTCCAAGAAAAGTGCTTGACTATCTTCAAATTAGTTGCCAGGTTTCGTGCAGATTGTTTAAATGAGGCAAAAACTGTAGAGAGGAGCACAACTTCTATTTGCTATGCGCAGTCCCAAAGGCATTATGCTCAACAGAAAAAACTGCAGGACACATGGGAAACAAACTGAAAGAGCCCCAGTACCAACATTTGAATGAAAAAGAAATCTGATTGCCCAAGACACAAAAAACATCTTATCGGCCATTGAAATATTCAAGAACCTGACTGAGAAGCAGGTTCCAGAACATCTAGAAACTGAGCGGTCGAGAGGCTCTTTAATCGCATTGGCTCAGAGGGACTGAACATTTTGACTCCATCTGTTGTTATTAAGTTTAATAAATGGCTTGGATGGTTCTTGATATATTGATCTGGTTCTTGGACTACGTTCAGAAATGAAAAACGTTTGGGGCCATAAAGTCACAAGAGTAATTCATAGTTTGAGAACCAGCGCGCCATGCTAGCCAATCTTGCAGAGTTTTTTTTTTAGAAAACATTTCAATTTGCCTCCACACTTTTAACGTGAAATGTCAAATAAATTGTATGAACAGGCTTGCGAGTCATTAAAATATAGGCTCCTAGGGTACGCAAAACAACTGTGCTTTCTAAACTCTCTCAGAGACTGCGGGACTGTAAATCCTTAAAACCTAGTGTCCCAGACTCCCAAAAAAGGTGCTGCCCTCTTATTTCTTTCGTTGGCGAGCCCAGGAACCGGGGAGGGGGAGAGAGCCACTGTGAGAACCAGTGAGGACCACTTGTTCAGGCTCCTCTTCAGCTTTTCACTGAGCTGTGATGCACCAGTGTGGTCCATACTCCCAGCTGGGGCAGCTCTCATCCGCCATGGCCACTCCGCCAGCACATGGGTGGAATGGATGTGCAGATGCTAGTGTCCAGCTTGCCATGATGTGGGAGGCTAAGGATTCCCTGAGGAAGACTGTTCATCTTGCAGTGTGGCAGTCAGTTTAAAGACAAGCATTGGCATAGCCAATAGGTCTCGCCTTTGGGGCCTTATAAGTGTTTAGCCAGAGCTATTGACTTTGCCAATGTCTTCAAGCTGTGCTGTAGAGAAGTGTGGCTGCTGTGCGGCATGCTGAAAAGTTATAATAAAAAAGGTGTCAGAAGCATTTTTGTTACTTTATATATGACCAAGAAGGCATTATGTAAAACTGAACGACCATATTAAAAAGTATTTACAATAAAAAATTTCCTCAGTTTTCTTTTGTTCTTGCAATGCTGGCAATGGTTGTTTGTTAAAGCTTTTTTTTTGAGGGGGCATAAACAATCGGAGGGTGAAGGTTGGGAACTAGTACCTGTATTATAACACTAGCAGCGGCCAGACGCTAGGGGAGAATCAACAGATGCCAGATTCCGAGAGCAGGCTGAGGTGGTGCTGAGTGATGCTGAGGTGGTAGTGGTGGTGGTGGTGACTGTTGCGGAGACGATGCTGAGGTGATGCTGAATGATACTCAGGTGTTGCTGAGTGATACTGCTGTGGTGGTGAGCGATGCTGAGCGATGCAGTGGCGGTGCTGAGCGATGCAGTGGCGGCGCTGAGCGATGCAGTGGCGGCGCTGAGCGATGCTGTGGCGGCGCTGAGCGATGCTGTGGCGGCGCTGAGCGATGCTGTGGCGGCGCTGAGCGATGCTGTGGTGGTGCTGAGCGATGATGTGGTGTCGCTGAGTAAAGCTATGGTGGTGCTGAGTGATGCTGTGGTGGCGCGGAGTGATGCTGTGGTGGCGCGGAGTGATGCTGTGGTGGCGCGGAGTGATGTTGTGGTGGCGCTGAGTGATGCTGTTGTGGCGCTAAGTGATGCTGTGGTGGTGCTGAGTAATGCTGTGGTTATGCTGAGTAATGCTGTGGTTGCACTGAGTGATGCTGTGGTTGCACTGAGTGATGCTGTGGTTGCACTGAGTGATGCTGTGGTTGCACTGAGTGATGCTGTGGTTACACTGAGTGATGCTGTGGTTGCACTGAGTGATGCTGTGATGGCGTTGAGTGATGCTGTGATGGCGTTGAGAGATGCTGTGTTGGTGCTGAGTGATGCTGTGCTGGCTCTGATTGATGCTGTGCTGGCTCTGATTGATGCTGTGCTGGCTCTGATTGATTCTGTGCTGGCTCTGATTGATGCTGTGCTGGCTCTGATTGATGCTGTGCTGGCTCTGATTGATGCTGTGCTGGCTCTGATTGATGCTGTGGTTGCGCTGAGTGATGCTGTGGTGTTGCCGAGTGAGAGATAGAGTGAAGATATAATGCCGAATTAGAGAGGGTGGTGAGAGAGAAAGAGAGAGAAAGGGTGTACATAGAATAAAGAGTGGAGCGGGATAGAGAGAGAGAAAGAAGGGGAGAGAGAGTGAATGAAGGAGTTTGAAAGAGAAACAGATAAAGGGGTGAGAGAGAATGAAAGGCTAAAAAAGATAGAGAGGGGAGAGTTAATTAAGTAGAGGAGAGAATTAGAGAGGGGAGAGAGAGAGAAGGAGAGAGACAATAAGAGTGGGGGTGTGGAGTTTAAATAGAGTGAAGAAGTGACGTAGAAAAAGTAACCTTAAATATAGCTTTGTGCTTTGCGCGAATAAATATTTAAAAAAACTGTGAGAGACAAAAATACTGGTAATTAGGCTGTGACTCCCAATATAAAACAAATAGCGATATAAGGTGAAATCAACCCACCGAAGCAATATTTCTAACTAGACAAAAAAGCTTGCATTTCAATGCTAATCGCTGTTGTTTTTCATGTGACTGTAGTCCAGGGCCCTCAGTTGGTAATGTGAGCTGCTGCTGCGATTGAAACATCAGAGTCCAGAGAGTTAATGAGCCATGACGAGGAAATGAGGAAGAGATAGGAAACCCAGATGCCAGCTGCGCGTGCACGCCATCGTGAACTCAAGCTGGTCGCCAGCCGAAAGCCAGTGTTTGCACTTCCAAAACCCGCTTACTAAAACTCTCGGCCAGACCAGCGCAAGCGCTGGTGCAGGCCGAGACCTAAAAAACAAAGTACAAACAACTCTGCAGGGACTGCCTCTCCCGAATTACAGGACACCCTCTATGTCCCTGTAAAATAAAACAGAATATTCTGCAGGGGCCGCCTACCCCCCACTGGGTGGAAACAGGACAACAATCAGGGGGGACCTGTGCGACCTTGCTGAAAAAAAGCAAGTAGTGCAGCAGTCCTTTTATGCAGTGTAGGGGTTTAAAAAAAACAAATGGGAAAAACACTGTCGTGTAGGTGCACCACCACTGCAAAAAAAAAGTAATTTGTGGGACTGTTCTTCCCCCTCCACTGCATGCACCAAAAACCATAATGGATGCACTGCTATAGGCCAGGACGAGATGTCCCTGTGGGGTCGGTACATGGCTTCTGACTCCACAAGAATGCCTAGTATTTGACTTTGTTACAGTTCTACATGTCCCTGTGTAATCAGCAAATATATTAAGTACCACAGGACAGTGCTTAATTTGTAAAAAAAAATAAGTGCCAGGGCTCTCGTCAGTAGGGTGCTGTAGCTTGCACCACACGTTGCTTCTGCCACTACTGCCAATTATAGTAAAAATACAACTACTAACCAACTATTCCAGGCCCCCAAAGCTATACGAAAGGTTTGGGCAGCAGGTAATTGTAATTTTTAATGTATATTGAATTATTAATTAACTGTTGTTGTGCTTTCTAAATTAGACAGCGCCACCTTGTGGCAGAGTGTTACAAGTGCTAGTGTTGACAAACAAGTGAGGGTGCCGAGCACCGGAAACCACTGGCTCAAATTAAGCACTGTCACAGGAAAGATTAAATATCCTGCAAAGTAAGAAGGCTTGTGCTAATTCCATAGGGTAATCAAGTAGCGGCTGGTGGTTCCGCATCAATTATTCATTTTTAAATGTTTGATAAACTGCACTACGAGGCATACTTGCCTTAAGAGATATCAATTACTTTTACTGGACACTGTAAATTTGGAGAAAAAAAAAAACATCACCAAACCCCTACCAACATGCCAGGTAGTTTGGAGAGGCTTCATATCCAGGCATGTGGCAACTTTACCTCTGAGGTCGCGGTTGAAATCGTGCAGCCTCCTAATTTCTCCTTCTAGCTTGTTCCTCATAGCCTTGTCCAGGGCTTCTCTCTTGGTGGTGGACTTGACCAGGCTTTCGTAAGCTTCGGAGATCCTCTGAATTTCCATTTCAAACTAAAAGACACGCAACGTTATTAAGATGGAAATTAATAACAATCTAAAAATTATGCTGAAAAGTTACCAGCAATTTCTGTATTCTCCCTCACCCCCACCCCGTTCTTATCAAAAAGATGTCAACATTTTACAATTCATCATACAAGGAGTGCAGGCAACAATCTCCCTACAACCGATGACCAACTTCAAAGCAACTCACTTCCTGGCCATTCGAGAACCATTGCTCCTATGCATTGCTCCTATGCTGGTCATATAGGCACCAAAAAGTGTCTAGATCCAGTGCAGCGAATATCCTTGCATGAACTCCGACAGGTAGACTACATATCCAATTTGCTATTTAAACATATTCATGGGTATAAGCAGAAAATACGTGATTTCCTAATGAACGGATCTTGGGTTTAAAGACTACAGACAGAAATTAGAGAATGTGATGAAGTCAACTTCTGATGACGAGTCAGTAGGTGATTACATGCGATGTTGGACAGACAAGCATATATACAGCGGCAAAACCATAAACGTTTGGACTCATCCAGTGGCATAATCCGAAATCCTGCTAAATTTGTTAAAGGGCCCCTTGATTATCACTTTGGCTGGCCGCCTCACATATACAAGTTCTTGAGGGATCAGTAGCGGCCCTTGGGGGTGGAGTCCACTGGTGCTGTAATTTGGGCTTGATATTTACTAGGGCTGTGCATCAGGCCACAATACGGAGAACCGAAATTTGGTACTGTAAGAGACTGCTGTATAAATCATTGTAAGACATGCTATGTGTACTCAGCCTGAAGCTGTTCCAGAAGATTTAAATATTGTGGGCAAAACAGCTTGGCCAACTCTAGCTTGTTGCCTAGCTAAGACATCCACAAAGTAATGTTAAGTAAAAGTGTGAGGAGTGGACCAAATAGCTGCTTTACAGATGTCAGCTAGTGGTATGTTCCCTAAGAATGCCATAGAAGCCCCTTTCTTGCATGCGGAATGGGGGTCTGAAAGGGACAGGTAGGGATATATTAGCTCTAGCATAGCAAGTTTGGATATACTTGACAAGCCAACGAGCAATACCTGCTTTTGAAATAGCACGCCCTTTATGGGGTTTGGAGGAGGACACTAAACGCCAGTGTACGAAGATTAGGAATAGCGATGTCCTAATTGCGGTTTCCTGTGAATCGCAATTAGGAAATAACTATTCCTAATGTATGAAACTCTTCTGAGTTTCATAAGTGATTCCTAATGGGTCGCAAATAGACCTTCCTCTTGCATATTAATGAGGTAGGTCGCAATTTGCGACGTACTAGGATTTGTTGCCTCACAGGGATGGTGGTCTGCTGGAGTCAGCAGACCAACATGTCTGTGATTGCTTTCAAATAAAGCAATTTTTTTTAAAAATGCCGCACATTTTCCTTATAGGAAATGGGAATTCATTTAAAAAGAAAAAATGAAATGTTTAAGTTTTTTTTTTTGAATGTGTAGGTAGTGCTGCCTGCTCTTAAAAAATATTTTTTCAACATTCTCAAAGGGGAAGGGGTCCCAAAGGGAACCCTTCCTATTTACGGATGGGCTACCACCACTTTTTAAATGGTGGTAAAGTATTACTGTTGTGCAACCGGAATTCGGTCGCAAAACAGTAATACATACTATACCGATTCGGTATTTGGAAAGGAAGCCCATAACACGCCCCTTCCAAATACCGAATCGCAAATACAAATTGCGATTCGTTAACAAGTTACTGAATCACATTTTGCATGTAGTACATCAGATGAAGCATTTTTCCGGTCGTAAGCAGCCCGATTCTGCAAATCAGGCCGTTTGCTAACACAAAAATGCTTCGTACATCTGGCCCAAAGAGTTGTGTTTTAAGAAAAGGTTTTGTTCTAGCCACATAATACATTAGTAGCGCTCTTTTGACATCTAGGGTATGCAAGACGTGTTCCGCTACAGACTCTGGATGTGGAAAGAAAACTTGCAACTCAATTGTTTGATTGAGATGAAAACTGGAAACTACCTTGGGGAGAAATTTGGGGTTCGTTCTAAGGAGCACCGTATCTGGATGGACTTGTAAGAATGGCTCCTCTAAGGTGAGAGTGTGCACCTCACTGAGGGAAGTGATCACTACAAAGAAGGCTACCTTCTATGATAGAAACTGAAGCTGCAGGAGTAAAGAGGCTCAAAAGGAGGGCCCATGAGCCTGGTCAGGACAATGTTAAGATTCCACACCGGTGCAGGAGGCGTACAGGGTGGGATAACCTGCTTAAGGCCTTCAATGAAGGCCTTAATGCCTTGTATTCTGAAAAGCGAAGTGTGCTGCCTATTCTGTAGGTAAGCAGCCACAGAAGCCAAATGGAGGCGACTGTTGAAGATGAAGGAGGTAATAGACAATGTCTTATATTGACGGTGTGAGGGGATTGATATGTTTTGGAAGGCAACATTGCACAAAGTGCTTCAATTCATGGCTTTCCCTCCCTTGAGTCTAGAGTAGCCCCGAGGGAGGGTTGTACCTGAAGGGGCTGAAGGTGGTATTTGGCTATATTTATCATAAAGCCCAACCTGCGAAGGTTTAAGGTTGTCTGCGTGTGTGCCAGACATTGCTGCTGCGAGGCGCTCTTGATCAGCCAGTCGTCAAAGTAAGGGAACACGTGGATGCCACCCCACCTGAAGTGTGTGACTACCATGGCTAGACACTTGGTGAAGACTTTGGGGACTGTCGTGACCCGAAGGGCAGCACCTTGAACTGATAATACTGTAAACGGTGTGCCGACAAATGTCGAGTCACATGGGGAAGGTCTATATCATCTGGATATTTGTCTATGGACTGGCGGGCCAAAAAAGGTTTTCTCCCACACACCCAAAGTTTTTTCCAGAAGAGCCTCACTGAAGGGGAACACGGGCTCCGTAACTCTGAAGGATGGTTGCAACATTTCCATCAAAATGTTAGATTGTGCCTCAGCAGAGGGCTGCTGCTTTTTGTACCACCATAGTGAACGGCCAACTTCCTCTGAAGAAAGCCAAAGGTGTAAGAGATAAACAAGCCACTTGCATTTTGTAAACCAAGATATATGCCAGCATTAGTGTTATACAGGAGAGGGGGATATCAGTCTCCAAGTCAGAGTCTTTTGTGTGACCATAATCCTCATCAGGCATAGTAAGATGTTTGGGACTGGATTCAGTTTTTTCACCTTAGCAAGGCTATAGACTGGGAAGGTGCAGTGCCAAGGGTACATCTTTAAAATATACAGTGACATTTTGTTTGCCAGTCAAATAATGTCAGCTGACTTTGAAGGCACCACCTTATTGGCTTAGAGGGTGTCGTCAGTGTTGAAAATGACCGCACCTTGGCAGGCTTCCACATACCACAGGAATCTTCGATGGGTGGGAGGAATGGGAATATGGAAGTAGGCCTCCTTTAAGTCGAGGGCGGTCATGAAGCCGCCTTGCCGCAACAGAGGGATGACATCCTGAAGAGTGACATTTGGAAGTGTTCCAACAAGATGCATCTGTTGGGGGGCTGGAGGCCGAGTATAGGCCTGAGGGAGCCATCTTTCTTGGGAATGAAAAAGTACAGGAAGTACACCTCTTTGCTGCAATGTAGTGGCTGCTCTGGTTCCATGGCCCCTTTGGCAAGTACTGCGTGCATCTCCTCTTGTAGCAGATGCTGGTGTTCTGTGGGCGACCTGCAGGTGTGGGGGGGATGTAGGGTGGCGTTTGGGTGAGTTCTAAACAATACCCCTCGCATATGATGTCTAGAACCCATCGGTCAGAGGTAATTGCCTCCCTGTGAGTTAAAAACCTCTGCACCGTGCCCCCGACAGGTGTTGGATGGTCGGAGGGAAGGCGGAGAGCATCACTGTTTTAGGGCGGTAGCCCTTATAGGAGCTGTCCCTTTGCCTCTACCCTTACCAGTGCTCCCCCTATAACCTCTCCTGTAGTACCCCATGAAGCGGTCTTCTACTGTTGTCTGGTGTAGGTGGTGGAAGTCTCAGGTGTGGCAACTGTCATGGCTATACCACTGTACTGTGGACGTTGAAAGGAGCCGGGGCAGTGGGAGTCTGCAGGGCACCCACGGCCTTAGCTGTATCCTTGTCCTTCTTGATTTTTTCAAGCATCTCGCCGACCTGAGGGACAAAAAGATGCTTGCCATGAAAGGGTACATTAAGAAGGTGTTATTGTATCTCCAGTTTAAAAATGGAGACACGTATCCATGCATGGCGGCGGAGAAGGCTGCTGGAATTAATGCTGCAAGCAGCCGTGTCCAAAACTGCTAAGGTTTCGGTGTGCACATGTCTGACATTTGCCTGATATCAGTGTATTTATGTGTGACATTTCAATGCCTTATAGGTGACGCTGTGAGCAACACTATCATAAGTAGAACAAGGCATAGAAGTTCATGAGTGAGAGAAACTTTAGAAATTACCCCCACATTTTTGCAATGTAATAGTTTGAAATGTCCTTAAAACAACGCTCATGTTCCTGAAATGCCTATGCAAGTGGCACGTCATGTTGTGTCCTCTCCGTAGCCCATTAGATGTCCTTACTTGATGCCAGTAGGGATGAGCTTTGAACAGTTGGAGTATGTCCAATAATTCATGGCCAGTAATGGAGCAATCTTTGCATTATTAGAATCTGTGAACATCTTCAAGAGGCATAGTTTACACTTTGAGCTCTGAATATATATATCCACAGATCTCTGGCAAATATTGGTTCAGTTACTGCCACTGGGGTTAGAATCTTTTTCAAAACTCTTCTGATCAGTAAATGTAAAAGTAGAGAGAAACTTCATTTAATGCTACCAAACTCGTGAAAATGGTCTTTGACCAATAATCTCTGTTAGAAATGTAGTGAATTTGAGACTCTGTTAAGACGTGTTTATGGTTGTCTGTTGCCAGGCCACCATGAGCCTATTCCTGATGTTTGATAAACCGGAATCAGGTGGGCTCGTTCTTTTCAGTATGAGTTAACCAAGACTACAGTTCCCAGAATGCAGCAGGTTATCAAAGGAAATGCCAGCTGAAAGAAGTTAGCTAGCTCACATGGACTGATATGCTACAATGAGTAGTAGTCCTCTAATGCATCATGCCAACTACATTCTACTGTGGAAATAGTGAAAAATATCTCAGTGAATATTTTAAACGTCTGAGAGATGTCTGACATATAATGTCATACTGGCAGTTTATTAGGGCTTTATTAATGTCAAACTGCCTGTATATTAGAACTTTATTTGGCTTTCAGTTATGAATCTCTGGAGCACAAATGTGGCAATAACTCCCTTTCGAAGCAAGCTGCTACTTCATGTGAAGGAGGAGGAAGGTCTCTCTCTCTCTCTCTTGTCTCATGATCCAACTAGGGTCACCACTCTCTGTGTCCCAGGCAGTGAAGTTCTAGCGTGTCTCCGAGCAGCACCATTGAGAGAAAGTCAGTGTTTTTTTTACTTAAGTGCTGTAGGCCCCATCACAAAACACCAAGCTATGAGGGGGCTTGCGTGAGGTTCCCGTCACACATTATCACAACAAACCCTGTGCACGTCCATTGCAATCTCACTTCTCCTCGAACCTGATCACTCTGACCGCTGGGCGCACGCAGGATTTTAAGCTGGGAGCTTACACAGACTTTAAATACACAGCCTAAGAGAGCTTCGAGCAATGAATGAATGAGAAATTTGTAAAGCGCAAACTCCTGCCAAGGGGCGTCTTGGCGCTAAAGAGACGGGTACGGCTACAGAATTGGTTAACCTTGTAGAGACTCTTGATACCTTACGGGACAAACACCGCTCCTAATCCTGAAAGAAGAGCCAGGTTTTCAAGGCTTTTCTAAAAATAGATAGCGAGGGAGCAGCTTTGAGTTCCAAGGGTAGGCTATTCCAGATCAAAGCTGTGGTACTAAAGAAGTTCTTCTTACCCCAGGTTGTTCTCCTGAAGGGAGGGACTACAAGGTTCATAGCTGACCCTGATCGTAGGGTCCTCCCCGGGATATACCATTTGAGCTTATCCTTGAACCAAAAGCAATGGAAAAGGTTTTATTGCGTGACTAACGCATTTCAGTGTGGGCATGCAGGAACAAGCACTGAAATGCATTAGTCTGACCCCTCCTCCTGCATTGCACTTGGCAGGGATGCGCGTCTACGGCATCCAGAGCGCACAGGATGTTGGTTTTGGAGATAATATTCCCCTCCGTTTCCAACTCTTGCCCCCGCTTGCGGTGATGGTCTGTGAGATTTTGGGTAAGATCCTCCATCTGGTCCCACTGGGTGTGATTATACCGGAAGAGTAATTCCACTGAGTTGGCAATGTGCCACTATGTGGCAGATTGCGCTGCAGCACGCTTGCCAGCAGCATCTATTTTGTTCTTCTCCCGTTCTGGAGGGGTGCGTCACCTGCACTCTGGGATTTCTCCATCTTCCTAGCCATATAGACCACCAGAGAATCGGGGGTAACTGCCCTTTGACTTGAAGTAAAATGAGTAAAATTATTGCCTCTTTCTTCCAGAGGTACTACCTCTATGGCTCCAGGACTTTTACCTCAAAAATCGAGGTGTGTGCCGAAGAGCACATCCTGGTGGAGGTTGAACAGACCAGGGGGAGGAGAGAAAGAGATGGGCAAAACCCTTGTGGATTAGTTGGATGACCTACTTGGCAGAAAAGTGCGAGACCACCCCCACCAGAAGTTGGTGGTGAAAGGGTAGGATGGGGTCAGAGAGGTTTTGAGGTAGCAGAACCGGTAGAGAATGGTGGGGATAGGATATGCTGCTGGTGATGGGAGTCCCTTTGGCACACCCCAGCCCTGAAAGGAGCGATTCATCTGTTGAGGTGCTTGTAGCAGCAGGAAGGTTGGTACTGCCATGAGGATCATGTCCTGGAATAGCCTCGAAACGCCCTATATTGTTGGTTCAATTGCCTTGATGAAGAGGCCAGGTCTAGGGAGTGAACAGCAGCTTTGATATTTTTGAAGCCCTCCAAGTAGAAGTAATTGTTCTCTCTGAACAGCAAGAAGGGCATGTCCATGAGTATAATTTGGACATCTTCTGAGAAGCTAGAGAAACCCAACCATGCATGGCGCTGAAGTCCTGTTTTTATCATAGCGCAGCCACTCACCACTTACGGGTCTCCAAGGCGCTGGGGGCCGGAGTGGAAATTAAGTGAGCTATTGCCTAGAGTCACATGGTGCTGAGCTGAGCTGGCCGCCGGAGCCGGGGATTGAACCGTGAACCCTGTGCTCCGAAGTCAGCTGCCCTGGCCGCTGCACCACACCTCTCCACCCAGGGTGGCAGCTGTGTCCACTCACTGGGTCATGGTGTCCACGGAGTCCAGCCAACACTTCAGGATTTGTTTGGATGCATCCAACCCACTGTTGACCAGATGGGAAAATGAATGTGGTTTAGTTAGTTCATTAATACGTTTTGCCAGTTCACATAGGGCATGGATATAGCAGCCCAGGAGGTCAGTGGCACTCGCCATATGAAGGTGGAGGTTGCCAGAGCAAAGACTTTAAGGCCCATAGAGTCCAATTATTTTGACTCTATCAGATGGAGCCATAGGAAAGACATTTGGGTTCAATTTCTGAGGTAGAAACTTGGCCCACAAAAATTTCTGGTGAAAGATGTGCCGACATAAATGTCGAGTCACCTGGAGTAGGTATATGTCATCTGGCTATTTGTCTATGGGCTGCTGGGCCCAAAAAGGTTGTCTCCCACACAACCAAAAAAATGTTCAGAAGAGCCTCGCGGAAGGGGGCAAGGGGTCCGTAACTCTGAAGGATGCTTGCAACATTTCCATCAAAATGTTAGATTTTGCCTCAGCAGAGGGCTGCTGCTTTTTGTACCACCATAGTGAATGACACGACTTCCTCTGAAGAAAGCCAGAGGGGTAAGAGATAAAGAAGCCACTTGCATTTTGTACATCAAGATATATGCCAGCATTCGTGTTCTACAGGAGAGGGGGATATCAGTCTCCAAGTCAGAGTCTTTTTTATGTGACATAATCCTCATCAGGCATAGTAAGAGGTTTGGGACTGGATTCAGTTTTCTCACCCTAGCAAGGCTATGGACTGTGAAGGCGCTGTGTCAAAGGCACATCTTTAAAATATGCGGTGACCGTCTGCCAGTCAAATAATATCAGCTGGCTGTGATGGCATCACCTTATTGGCTTAGAGGTTGACGTCAATGTCGAAGGTGACAGTGCTTTGGCATGCTTCAACTTCTTCTCAGGCACTGGGGCTGGAGAATGTGGAGAAGAGGAGTCAAGAGGTGCTTCCATGGTGCCAAGTCACCAAGCCTGCAGAATTAGGCTCGGGCTCACTCTGGTGGTGCCACCAGAGGGTACCATCCTGAACAAATCCAGCATAACTAGCTGCATTACGTCGTCCTGCACATGGTGGGACAATCCAGGCAGGAATTCTGCCTTCATATTCTTTAGTAAGAGCCTGGTGTCAGAGAACAGAATTGAGACGTCAAGCGGTTCTTGGAGTGGGACCGCTTCCTTGAGGAAGAAGAGGACTTCTCCTTCCTATGGCACGTATCATGCTTTTTTGTGGAAAGAACCTCGGCAGCTCGATCCCTGAGAGGAGACTTAACTGAAGATGAAAGTGGCCCTCACTCTCGCCTCTTCCTCTCCCATTATTTCGCCCGATCCTAAGACTGTACCGCCCTTCTGTACGCAAAACACCTTGCGCAACAGCATCCTCCCCTCTCATCCCAAAGAGGTTGAGCCCTGCATCCCTCTCTCCCTCCTATCCTCTCCCAGCACACCCCTTGATTCTAGTAATGAACCACCCTTCTCCACTCTTAATCCCGTGTTTAACAACCAAAATACTGTCCCTATTCCCGCCGCCCTCCTCACCCCCTCTCCGCTCATCAGACTACCTTCCGAGTAATACTCAGACTCCTCCTCATCCCCCTCCCCTTTCTCCATGGACTCCTCCCTTCATCTTATTGTTCAGACACTAACCAACATTGACAGCAAACTCTCAGCCATGACGACCGAACTCTCCCATCTCAGGGAAAATTACCATGCCCTCATCTCCAGGACCTACCTCAATCTTTCCGATCCACCTTGCCCTACCTCCCACAACATTTCCCATCACACCCGATGGCGCTCTATCCCCCTCTACAATCGAACACACAGACCACTCCGTGCGCTGAGCTACCTCTCCTCTGCTGACCTAACAAACCTAGTCAACTCCTACCTACCTAAACCTCTTATAACCGATCACCCTCGCCCCTACTCCAACATCCCAGTGATTTTGGGCACAAGCAGAATACCCTCTTCTCCCATCTCTCCTCGACCCCCAGCTCAACTCACCTCCATCCACTCTTACAAACATGACAATGTCCCAGTGATCATGGGCATCAACAGAATCCCTTCCTCTCCCAACTCTCCACGACCCCCAGCTCAACTCACCTCCATTCACCCTTGTAAACCTGTCAGAGACAACCCTAATCCCCTCTCTTGTTTACTCATTAATTGCCGTTCGGCGGGTCGCCATGCTATGGAAATATCTGAAACGATCCTCAGTGAGGCTATTGACATCGCCTTCCTTTCAGAAACCTGGCTCAATGAACACTCAACGGCTATCCTTGACTTGCTCATCCCCCCTGGGTACTCAATCATTAGGAAAGACAGACCGGACAGAAAAGGGGGTGGACTAGCTATAATCTATAAAAATGAACTCCATCTCACCACCTTAAAAAACTCTGATCATTCAACTTTTGAATACCTTGGCGCCGAACTCACCATTCAGGGCTCCCCCCCAATTAGACTACACAACATCTACCACCCTCTTGGCGAATCCCTCCTCTTTGCTGATGAATTTTCCGTCCTTCTTACACACTCCTCCCTCTCTGACTCGAAAAATATATTCCTAGGAGACTTCAACATCCACTGGAATAATCTCGAGGATCCCACTGTCTATCGCCTCTCCAACCTTTTAGAGATTAATGACCTAAAACAACTTTGTCACGAACCAACCCACATCAAAGGGGCCACACTCGATGCCATCATCTCTAGCTCAGACCTGACCTCCCTTTCAAACATCATCCCCAGCGACTGGTCTGATCATCACCTCATCCTATTTAAGATTGCCTCCAGTGCCCCACTTCCCACTAATGCACACACCAAACACTTTAAATTGACCAGAAATCTCAAACAGGTTCCCTCCCGGTTTACTTGAAGCCAAACTCCAAGCACAACTTCATCCCCCTCTCTCTCCCATAACCCTAACGAACTCACTGAACACTTTAATAAGACCATTAGCGACGTACTGGACCAAACTGCCCCTCTCAAACTGAAGCATCAAAGAAAAATTCACTCCAAATCTTGGTTCAATCCTGAACTCAACCATGAAAGACGACCACTTAGACTGGCAGAAAGAACATGGAGGCAACACCCCTCTCCATCCCATCTTACCCTCCTCAGATCAGCTAGATCTACCTATAAGAAGCACATTTTCACTGAAAAGGCTTCCTTTTTCCGAGCTCAACTTGAGAGTTCGAAAAATAGGCCCAGAGAACTGTTAAACATTATTAGAAAACAAACTACCTCTACCCCTCCTGAACTATTGGCCTCAACGGAGAGATGAGAGGAAATTGCTAACTTCTTCACGGATAAAATCTCCAAAATTGACCAATCCTTCCATCTTCCTCTTGTCCCGTCCAGCCACCCCTATGCCCTTAACGTTACCAATAACTCGCCTCCCTCACTAACCCCTCCTCTACCTCTTAATCCTACCACTTACTCTCCCATCACAAACTTCCCCGGTGACAATCCTTCCAACGTTCCTCGTAAAAACAATGCCTCCTGGCATAATTTTCACCCTATGACTGAACTCGAAGTGTTCAACATCATCTCTAAACTAAAACCATCATAGCATACTAAAGATCCTCTCCCTTCCAACCTTGTTCACGAACTAAACCACATCATTGCCCCGGTTTGGACCAATATCATCAACTCCTCCCTTGCCACTGGCTGTGTACCCGACTCCCTTCAACTCGGTCAAATCACACCCATTTTGAAAAACCTCTCTGCAGACCCCAACGATCTCAACAATCTCCGCCCTATATCTAACCTCCCACTCCTATCTCAAGCCCTTGAAAAATGTGCTTTGCTCCAATTGGACAAACACATTGGCAATTTCAATTTACTCGACTGCCTCCAATCCGGTTTCAGAAAAGGTTGCAGTACAGAAACCGCTATGCTAAACATTGTTGATGACATCCAAGGTTCCCTCGACCAAGGTGAGGCTTGCCTTCTTATACTCCTTGACCTCTCTGCAGCCTTTGATACTGTTAACCATTCCTCCTTACTGAATTCACTTAAAGCCCGCTTTGGCCTTAATGGTCAGGTCCTCAAATGGTTCGCCTCTTTCCTTCAACATAGATCGCAACAAATCAAAATCAAAGACTGCCTCTCCAACCCTACACCTGTCTCCCTGGGCGTCCCCCAGGGCTCTATTCTCTCCCCTCCCTCTTTAACCTCTTTATGGAACCCCTTACCCTCCTCCTGAAAGAAGCGGGAATCAACTACCACCTCTACGCCGATGATACCCAACTCTACTACAAGATTAGATCCCACTCTGACATACTTCATCTCAATAACACACTGAGTAAAATCCAAGCCTGGTTCTTCTCTAACCATCTCAAACTTAACCCTAAAAAAACTGAAATTATCCTCTTTTCTCCAAAAAACAACCGACTCCCCATCCAAAGCTGGATCACGGACCTTAATGCCGTAAATTGCCCGCTCTCCCTATCCAACTCGGCAAAATCACTCGGATTCACTCTTGATAAAAACCTTACTCTCACTGACCATATAAAAAATTCGGCTAAAGGAGCCCTTTTCACCCTCCGACACCTCAAGAAAATAAAACCCTTCATTCCATCAGATGACTTCAAATGGGTTGTCCAATCTCTAGTTCTCTCTAAACTCGACTATGGCAACGCTATCCTCACCGGAACCCCTAAAGTACACCTTGCCCCCCTGAGAGCGGTGCTCCACCTGGCGGCTAGGGTCATCACGGACTGTAAAAGATTTGACCACATCTCTCCTTCCCTCAAAGCCCTCAGCTGGCTTCCCATTGAAGGAAGATGCCACTACAAAACGGCATGCATTACACACAAAGCTCTTTACCAGCAAACCCCCTCATACCTTACAAACTAAACAAAGCAGGGTGCTCCCGACCGATGAGAAGCACTAAAGCTCTCCTCCTCGTCCCCCCGCTGTTTAAAAAGAAATCCACCCAATCTCGCTCCTTCTCCGGGAACGCCCCGAACATCTGGAACTCACTCTCTAAGGACTTGCGCTGTAACCCCTCCTACTTCAGCTTTAAAAAAGATCTTAAATCCCACCTCCTCAACCAATAATTTGGTCCTTAAACCCTCCACTGAACCACTCCCTTCCTCTCCTCCTCTGGTGATCCTTCGGGTTCCCCCCTTGTCCCACATCACAATCCTCCTCTCCTAACGTTGATCTCCTCCCCCACTCTACCCCTCCCCACGTCCTCTTTCCATGTTACCCCATCACTTCCCTCGATCTCTTCTCCACCATTTTCTCCCTTCTACCCCTTAAACTTGTTCTCCTCCACTTATACTCCTAAACTGCCTATTCCAAGTTACCCGGTCCAGACTTTTAGCCCCCCCACCTTACTAAACCGCTTGAGCCCCACCTGCATATTTTATCTCCTTTGTAAAACTGCCTCTCCTTATTCCCTCCTCATGTTAATTTGCTCTTCTCCGTCCCGCTTTTTTATAATTTGAATTTCTGTCTTAATTGATGTTCAACTGTCCTACCCTCCTCCCCCTCTTCATGTTCAACTGCCTCACCTTTTTCCCTCCCCTCATGTAAATTGCTCTTCCCCATCCT
This sequence comes from Calotriton arnoldi, assembly GCA_963921515.1. Taxonomy (NCBI): domain Eukaryota; kingdom Metazoa; phylum Chordata; class Amphibia; order Caudata; family Salamandridae; genus Calotriton; species Calotriton arnoldi. The sequence goes on along the minus strand of CAWUFW010022080.1, from coordinate 66,941 downwards.
TTTTATTATTTGAATGTTATGTTTTAATTGACTGTCCATGTCCGACCCTTATACCCCCTCTCATATTAATCTCTTCCCCCCTTTCCTTTTTTTATTGCATACTTATGTTTGGTGTTGTAATTGACTGTTATGCTTTACCCTGACCAAATGTTTTACATTTCTTGTACTGCTTTTCGCTCCTGTAAAGCGCTCCGATACCCACGGGTCTAGCCAGCGCTATATAAAACCTTTCAAATAAACTTGTCCAAAATTCCTTGGCTTCCTGATAGCTTTCAGGTGCATCAATGAACAGTATTCACAGACTGTGGTGTCATATTTTGAGCCCAGACACCACATGCAGAAATCATGGGGCTCTGAGAAGGACCTTTTTTGTTACATCGGTAGAGGAGAGTTTAGATCTAGATGCTGGCAAAATGCTGAGGAATTTTGTGAGTGAAGCACTGAGAAAGCTTTGTACCCGAGTTGAAAAGGTGGGGAAAAACAGGAACCAACATCAGCGTGCTGGATGGGGATTGACATATACTCTGATGTCAGCACATCCAGTGGGCTCTGACATGGTTGAAGCCGCATAGCACAGTCTAGGGAGGGCACTCTTGTCACTGCATGCAGCTCCGCCCAGTGACATGTAAGCTGCCACCTTGTGGGTACCAGTTGGCTTGGATGTATGGGCCTTACAACAGCAAGATTTGGCAGGCTGGTGGTGGCTTCCATGTTGCTACATGTGTGCTACAGTCGGGTCCACTGGATCAGGCTTAGCCCACATGCAATGTACACAGCGGAGAGCTCGGGCATAGGCGTTGCCCGGGCTCCATGCAGAAATCCAGTTGCAGGCTCAATACCCTTGAAAGTAAATGATTATCTCGGGCCAATATTACATCTATTACCAGTTGACCGGTATATTGCTGTGTACGGACTCTGACCGATCCAGCACTACCCAAACAGACCATAGCAATACCACATACTTCAGGTAGGTGGCAGAGTGGGGTGGGATGCTCTTCCCAAGCACATCACGGGCACTCCAGGACCGAAAGCTTTAGAATCCTGCACTTTCCCATTCAGCATGCTGCAATTGCTGGTGCGATGCTTTGGACTGCAGAAGAAGAGCCAGGCTCCAAAACGTTCAGGGATGTAGCTTCTAGGGGGGTGTGTGGGAGGAATAGAGTGGGGCACTCCCCCTAAAATTGTCACTGTTGCTGCAGACTGGGTAAAGATGGGCATCCAACATACAAACAGGGAGGGTGGAGCCAGAACCAAGCAAGGGTCGGGCTTGACTCTAACAGCCTGTGTACGAGCTGAGAGATGAAAATATTTGACCTGTGTATCATGCAACAAACATCATATAAAAATATGATAAAGTTGCTTCCAAAGAATTTTTTTAACATGTGGGTGTTTTACCTTTATTCTTCAGATTATGTCACCACGTTGAGAGGCATTTATTAAAAGTGGTAGCTTTAAAACATAAACTTAGAAATATTCATGCCTCCCTCCTCCCTGATGACAATTGCTAATAGTGACTTTGAATACTATTCAGCTGTGCACCCCATATGTGTCGTAGATTCTTATTACAGATTGAGCAACATTATAGTCTGATAAATCAACACAAGTGGTTTTTGTGCAGCACACTTCCTGAATGCAGGCATGTGAAGGTCCCTTCATTTGTGATAACTAAGAAAAAGGATACTAAATGAAATAAAATATTTGCCTAGGATCACACAATTTGTTGAAGCGGGGAAGCCGGGATTTACCTCAGATTTATTGGTTTCACATTGTGCAATTAAGCTATAGATGGGTTTTTCTTTCTCTTGCCCGTTTTATATCAAAGGTCACTGCTTTGGCGGTAATTATTGGAGCATGATGATAGAATGTGGGGACAGGCAGATGCCACACGAAAGCTTAGCTCATTTTGGGTGGAAGAGTTCAAGAGGAAATCGAGATAAGCCAGAGCCAGGCATCAGGCTTGGGATTTCAGTAGTTTGCCCATCTGTAAAATAGGGTCTGGAATTGCAAAGTAACCAACAAAGATGTGTGTGATACGAAGGCGGGGTCCAGGGCATTGGTTTGATTAGCCCCCTGCTCATCACTCACGCAACAACAGTGAGGCGCTGCAGGGCGTTAACTGGGTCGGGTCCTGCCAGGTCTTAGATGCAACAAGAATTAAAAAGTTTTAAAACACTTGAATTCCCAACAACTGTAGAAAACCTTGATATAATCCATAACAGCGAAGCAGTCCCTGTTTACATTATATTTTAACTTCATCTTGCATTCCCTAAGTATTTGTTTTTATTTCATATATGGTGTTTCTGTAGTTTTTCATGCAACATATGTCTCTTTTATGTGAACCGAATCACCTCCAGGCATCTGGGCGAGTTCCGATTGTGGGTGAATGTTCATAATGAGACAAGTGAGAGCCCTGGAGATGAATTTGAAGGCTGTGCGAATTTCTCAATGTGCCTGTCAGGGTGTTATAAAGGTGTTCAGACTTCATGCCCATGCAATCCTTGGTCTCTCTGCAGAGCACACTTAGCATGTGGCAAAGTGTGTGAAAGAGGTAGACGGCAGTCAAAATATTGCCCTATTACTTCCATACCATTTACTTAATGGTATTGAAACCACATAACTAATGAAATATAGCTAAAAAACTAACAATGGACAATTGTACACTCTAGTATAACCAAACAAATTGCAATGTCCTTCAGCATAAAAATCAAAGTAAATAATCTTCAAATCTTTAAGTTTGTGATACAATTATATTTTTTTTATTAAAAGTAAGAAACAATGAGGGATCACTGTTTCACTGTTGTATAGTTCACCAGAGTGTACACAGGTTTTATGGTCAAGTTAGTTTCAAACCTTCCTTTAATGTAGTTTTAGTTTTGGAAGCCTTTATGTTACTTCACATTGCTAGGTACTTTGCAGCATTTTGTACTATTTTGCAACTTTCACATTGCCTGCTGCCCGCGATTCTGCTCTTTTTCCAAGCTCAGTCTGCTGCTGGGCCTGGGCTACTAAAAGGCCTGCTCTCGCTGCCCATCCTAAGCCTGGTCTATTGATGTTATGTATGGGCTTAAGCTAGACTTCTCTCCTGGGCCTCTCTGCCTACATCGTTCTGAGAAGGAACTAGACTAGAGAGCACAACATAGTCCAGACTATCCCACAGAGGCTCTATGCTGGATGGCCTTACTTTTTCAAACAACGGAGAACTAACGCCCCCTAACCCTGTCCATAACAACTGTCCAGTAGCAAAAGTTCACACTATTCATTTTAGTTGGGTACACCTCGTTGCTTGTTGGGAAATCTCAGACTCACACCCCTCTAACATTATTGACTAAGCTACACCCCTGAAAACGTTCTGAAGCCGATTACAAATAATTTCTCTTTACTGGTCTGAATATTTAAAAAAAAGATGAAAGTGGTAGTAAATCAACTGAAATTACTTCCAAAGACGGGTTTTCAGTGATAGTAAAACTGAAACAACCGTTGCAAAGCAAGTAGATCTCTAATTATGCTTATTTAATCAGCTGTACATGTACTCAGGGCTCTACAGGGGGCTACCTTCCCCAAGGAAGTGATGTCTCTGTGATTCAGCTCTGCAACACAGGAATTTACAGCAAAACATGCTCTAGCTAACTACACTACTCTACAAACAATTCACATAAAAAACGTGTTAACTTAAATTTCTCTCACATATCACTCATCTAATAAAATAATATTGTAGCCAGGGCACTGTCACGCCCAGAGGCATTTAACAAAGGCATCAAAAGATGGATCGATACTTGGGGCTCAATTCACACAGGTATTTTCAGCAGTTACTGTATATTTATGGCAGACACTACCTCCATTTAGCCTGCCAAGAATTCACAAAAGGAGTCTTTGCCCAGGAGTGTGGAGAAACCCATTGCAGTAAATGCCACTCAAAGAGTGGGAGTGGGCGCTGCAACAATTTTGCAAACCTCTACAAACATGTAGGTTTGTAACCATTCACAACTCCTTCCCACACTGGAAATGGCTGGAAATGTAAACCAGCTAAGGGTGGGGGCGGCTCCTCCATTGGAGCGGAGGAGCGTCACCCCTCTTAAAATCCCCCCCCAAAGATGAAAAACAAAATGGTAGTTCATTACCATTTTATTTTTCGTCCCCAGTCCAGAGCAGTATCAGGACGGGGCGGGCCACTGCTGACTGATACCGCAGGGAGGAGGGTGGGCTGTCTAATTAACTGTTTTAAGTGCACATGTTTTTTTGGCTGGCCGGCTTGCGACAGCCAGCTACCCATACGTACTTTAAACCTCTCAACCAAGCTGTCTTAAACTGGGTTGAGAGTAAGTGCAGGCCTCCAGTGCGCTGTGGAGCGCTGAGTGAGGCCACTCCCTCCAATCAGGGCGCTGCTCACATGCTGCATGTAAGCAGCGCTAGGATTGGGCAAGGGAGTTGCAGCATCCGGTTCCAGTTCCTGCAAAGAAGAGGTCCGGAGCAAGGACGTTACGTTAGGTAAGTTTTATTTATTTATAATAATATTTTGCACGCGCCCCAGCCCCTTCCCTCACCGTAGATGCCAGCTGCCACTGGCTAACGGATGAAGTAACTTCCCTTCTTGAAGGATAGGAAGCGGAACGTTTCACCTTCAGATTTGTTGGGGAAGCAGAAAAATGGCTATTTCAGCAGCAAACAATGTTTTCCCTATGGAAAACAAATGTGCACAAGCACACCTAAATTAATTCCCCTTGTGCTAAAATGTATGGTATACACACACACACACACACACACACACACACACACGTAATTTTATACACTTTTAAATTTATTTTCTATTATAGCAAATTGGGCTCTGGATGTCCACGAAAAATGGAGGATGTCTCTAATCAATTAGGCACAAAACTACTAATTCTAAACATGTTATTTTCTGGTCAAACATTCCCTAAACGTATTCAAATTCATTGAGGTAAGGAATTAGGTCATGCTTAGGTTATAAAACCTGAAGTGTCATTTAGATATTTGAAAAATGGAACTCAAAATGTATGGATAATTGTAAAGTATACATTAAAGAAATGTAAAATGCCTGCTAAATTAAGCTCACTTCTATGAAAACGTGCATGTATGCTGTGTATCAGCTGATAAAAATCACATTTCAAACCTGTTTGAATCCCCTTTATAACTGTTTCAGAGGAAGTGCATTAAAAAGCACTGTTTAGGTATTTTTTAACGAAACTGCTTGAGGAGGGGGCGACCCCCAAGCCCTCCCTGATAAGTGAGTGTTATATATATATATATATTTATTACTTAGTGGCGGTAGCCACTCTGTAGTTATAGTTAGGGTTACCAGAGATCGAATCCATTGATATTTGCTATTTGCCACTTAATAACTTTCCGCCCATTTGACAAACCTCTACATAACTTTCCAGACCTATTCTTCCTTCTACCTTGGTGGTTGATGCAAAATTTTGCGGAGATTAGTTAAGGGAGTGCAAAAAAAGCAAAAAATAAATAAAATAAGGGCCCAAAACAGCTTTTGACCCCAATGAATTTTACATAGACTTTTTGCAGTGGCCGTAGAGGCAAAACAGCTGATTTAAATGAAATATGGCAGGATTATACATTATAATGTGCAGGTGACCCTTTTAGGTACTAAAGGTAAGTATTTTTTAAGTTATAAGGTATTTTAACTTAGTGGTAACTATTGTATTTCGCGGAAGTACTGTGGTACATAGCGACAGACAAGTCATTAGGTGATTGGCTAAGGACTGCTTTAGAAAAGTTAAAGGCAGCCATGTTGTATTTAGATGGCTGTGTTCTCCGTTAAGCCTTCAGATCTAGGCAAGTATTAGGTTTGGTATTTTCCCCTACCTATTACCACTTTAGTAAAGTGGTAATAGGTGGGGGAAAATATTTGTAAGTTTCTATATATTTAAACAATGTACAGAGTACCACAGTACAGCCTCTGGAGTAGCGTGGAGCCAAAAATAAATCTAAAAAAGAATGTTAAAAAATGTAAATTACATTACAATACACTACATTTTACAACTATGGAGTACTAAAGTGTATTTTCTATTTTTAACATATTTAAATATGCACAGAAATGTCTATGGAATAGCACGGTAATACCTACAAATTAACGCGCTACTTTAAAAAAATTTGCAGTTCTCCCTAGACTGCTATAAAAATAGAAACAAAATTATAAATACATTTCTTTATCTATTACCAGTTTAATAAAGTGGTTATATGCAGTGAACAACAATGAAAACTACTGCTTACCTATATGTAAGACACTAACTTGAAACGCAGCAAAACGCAGAACGCACCAAAACTGTGATGCAAACTACATGACTGCCTTTTACCTTTGGTAACACAGCCATTAGGCCAATCATATACTGACGTCTCATCCGCAGTGTACCCCGCCACAGTATATAACTATGTTTTTTAAAACTTATAACTTTAACACTACTTACACTATTCACACATACTACCATAAATTACCATTTACACCTCATAATGTATATTTCTGCCAAAATACATCTACATCGGTTCTCACACTTTCACGCTATGTGTGTTTCAATGAACACACCCCACTCTATCCCACTCCACTCTATTACACTCTGCGCCACTCCACTATACGCCACTAAACTATGATACTCCAATGTACGCCACTACACTCTATTTCACTCCACTCTAAACTATTATACTCTACGCTGCTCCATTCTATGACGTTCCAGTCATCCCTCTTCTTGTACGCTACACCACTGTATGCTACTCCACTCTACGACACTGCACTCTACCCTATTGTACTCTATGCCACTCCACTGTACTGCATTTCACTGTAGGCTATTCCACTGGATGGCTCTCCACTGTACGCTGCTGCACTATACACCACTCTACGACAATCCGGTGTATGCTATTACACTCTAAAACACTGCATTCTACGCTACTCCACTCTACTCTAAGCCACTTCACATCACTACAATTTATGCTACTACACTCAATGCTACTACACTATTCGGCACTCTACTCTATTCCACTCCAATATATTGCCCTCCATTCTATATCACTACACTGTATGCCACTAAACTCAACGTTATTCCACTCTACACCACTCCACTGTATGCTAATCCACTACATGCCACTCCACTTTGCACCATTACACTATACTCTATTACACTGCACACTACTAGACTTTAAAAACACTCCACTCTACGCCACTCAAAAGTACACTATTTCACTGTATGCCACTACAGTCTACCCCACTACACTGTACCCTGCTCCACTCTGAAACACTCCACTCTACGGTATTCCAGGCTACAACACTTCACTGTATGATAATCCACTGTAAACCACACCACTGTACACCACTAGTCTACGTGATTTGACGGAACGCCACTACACTGTACCTCACTCCCCTCTACGCCATTCCAATATATGCTGCTCCACTGAATGTCACTGCACTCTATGCTACTCCACTCTACGCCACTGCATTCTACTCTACCCCATTCCAGTCTGCGCTATTCCACCGTACAATACTGCACTCTATGCCCCTCCACTCTACACTATTCAACTTTAAGCCACTACACTTTACCTCACTCTACTCCTGCCACTCTACACCACTCTGCTCTATGCCACTCCACTCTACAGCACTCCACTCCACCACACTCCACTGTACACCACTCCACTGTACGCTATTCCACTCTATGCCACTCCACTATACGCTAACGGGCCCTGGGCAGTGGAATGAAGGACCTTCTGCACCCCAATTTTCACACTCCATTATTATTTGCCACTTATTGTTTAGTTCCACAATATATAACTAGGACAACCGTCATGGAAATCATAACTTAAACTCCAAATTCAATGCTCATGACACACTCTTGATATGACAGATGCAAATTACAAACCACCTCGATAGTGGGCCTGATTTAGAGTTTAGCGGACGGGTTACTCCTTCACAAACGTGATGGATATCCCATCCACCGTATTACAAGTGCCATAGGATATATAATGGACTTGTAATACGGCAGACGGGCTATCAGGTCCGCCAAACTCTAAATCAGGCCCTATGCTACAAGTGAAATTACACAACCCAGTAGCATGAGCAATGTTAATGAAACAACAATGAATGTAGTATATTATATATTGCTTTCAATGTGTGATGTTATTTAATGATGTGTTGGAATAAAATCCCAAATACATTCAACAAAGGAACCTCCGCTCTAAATTCGCACCTCGTCTCAAAATCCCACCATACAAGAACAAGCATTTGCAATGCAATAGGTCTTGCATTTACACGAGTTTGAGCTATTAGCTTTGTAAATGACAATAGCTTAAAGTCTCACAAATGTGAGACCTATTACATTGCAAATATGTTTTTTTGTTTACAAGCGCCCCATGCCGCGCTTTCATGTTAATAGAGGCCTCGCCCCTTTCTTTAGACGAGCCGCGTCTAAAGAAAGGGGCGCAGACACCGTTAAAGTGAAAGCGCGGTATGGGGCGCTTTTACAAAAAATAGCATTTGTTTGTCAAGTTGACAAACAAATGCTTTTTTTTGTAAAAGCGCCCCATGCCGCGGTTTCACTTTAATAGTGGCTGCGGACCTTTCCTTAGATGCGGCTCATCTAAAGAAAGGGGCGCGGCCTCTATTAACGTGAAAGAGGGCATGGGGCGCTTGTAAACAACAACAACAAAAGTGAATAAATAGAGAAAAAACGTTCGGTGCCACAAATAAACCAAAGGCGCTGCCGCCACTGTGGTGTGCAGTGCTATATAAAAAAAAATTCTTCAGTGAGACCGTGTCTTGCCTGCAACAGCAGGCAGGTGAAAACAATTTAACAAAATAGTGCTTGCAGGTTGTAATGAAAGCCTACCGAGTAAAAATATCTGTAAGAGGGGGTGTCCTTATGGGAGGTTACAAGATGAGGCAAGGCAGTACTAAGGAGGGACTACTAAGCCTATTACCAAAGAAAAGCCACAGTTTTAAAAAAGATGATGACACAAGCCAATGAAAAATATGGGCGGAGAGTGGGCAGAGCTTAAAGTCCATGCCTTAACACAGCATGCCGCACAGAGCAGCTCATGCACTGCCCAGGCTCGACCTAAAAAAAAAAACATAGGGGGGCACATCCTACTATGTTCAAGCAACCAAACTATGGAACTCTTTATCCCCAAACATAAGATCCACAGATCGCTACCTTATCTTCAGAAGATTACTCAAAGGTTGGCTCTTCCCCACATAACCACCATACTCAAACCCAAATATACAGCATATCCCTGTGTAATTAAGCATTTATTTGAACTATATAGGTGTACCTGCATATGTGTATTGCTTTTTATAAACATGTATAATAATTATGTTTATAAATATATAGATATTCGTTAGTTCTGCTTAACAAATGTTCATAATACATATGGGTATATTATTCTGTTAACATGTATATAGGTCACTGCATAAATAAGTAAATCTTTATCATAACTATTTATCTAGAATTGCTTCACTATTGAATTACAAAAAAATATATAAAAACAAATAATTAACTTAAAGTACAGCAACACTCGAAAGTCTGAGTTTATTAAATACAATTTAAATCTACATATATTACCTTCCTTATACATATACCTTCAATGTACTTCTGTATCTTTATATTTATTACTTTGCTTCTAATTCAGCATCTCCTATTCACTACCCTGTATCTCACCCTATACCTCTCAATATATCCTCTAACCTCCACTCTCTGACTCATCCCAAACCCCATTCTACTACTATGATCCCCAAAATAACCCTTTCTAGACTCTTCCCTCCTCTACCCCTCCTTGCATCATCTCATAACTTTTACTATTCAGATCTCCCAAACAAGTCTTTCTAAATCCTTCCTTCGGACTCTACCCCCCTCCACCTCCCCTCAGCTCATCCTAAACCTCCTCCTACTGCTATGAGCTAAAAAAAAAAAAACTTTCTAGACCCTTCCCTCTTCTATCCTTCCACTATCCTTTTCAATCCAACTAACAGACTAACATGTCAACCGCTCAAATTAATTTCATATTTCCCTATACTTATTCCCCACTAATTCTGTTTAGGTTCTGGAGTCAGCACCCTCATCGGGGTAGGAAGCGCTATATAAATTCAAACCCTTCCCTCCTCCACTATCCTTTTTAATCCAACTAACAGACTCACATGTCCACTGCTCAAATTAATTTTATATCTCCCTATACTAATTCACCACAAATCCTCTTTGGGTTCCGGAGTTGCGTGCTACTCGCCGAAAAAGTGCTTCGACACCGCGTCAGGGGTAGTAAGAGCTATATAAATGCAATTAAAATAATAGACTTATTGATATTTTTTCCTGTACACGTGTAAAAGTGCGGCTGCTGCAAGAGGCCAGTTTAAGCCGGAAAGATGGCCTGCTGTAAATGACTGGAAACATATTTTTTGCTACATTTGAAAGTGCATGTCAAATTAACGTAATCTCTTAGCACAGAGAGAGGGCCGTGCTGTGCAAGAACTGCACAGAGCACGCCATCACTCGGCCCTTCGGCCACGGCGCCCTGTTTCATAAACACAGCACCCCCTCGAGCGCTGCACATGGCCGGCAGCTATTATGACAGAAGGCAGACTCATTTCGAGATAAAAAGATTTTCCATCAAAGCTGCTTTTGTTTAATGCTCTCGAGGGGGGAGGGGAACCGTAGAATTAACATGCTCCTATTTCGCTGTAGCTTTCCAATTTCCTTTCAAACTCCGATCTGCCTGTTGATGGCTTCCGGTGCCAGCCCACCGCACACCTACACTCGGCGGCAGCCGCAGAAGCCGAGCCAACCTACGCTTTATAATTCACGCCGGGCGCCAGCCAAGCACGACAACAGTTTGAAGCCACGAGTAGCAATTCGCAAAAGCTTACTGTTGTTTTTTTTGTCGACCATAATTATCTAAAACGTTCAATACTGCTTGGCACTCTGAGAAGGTTGCTGAATTAATTTAAACCGTTTTAATTTGGAGTTGGTAGTGTACAGGGAAAAAAAGTAAACTTGCACAATAGTGCTACAAAAAAAGAAAAACAAAATGCAATCGTGAGTTCAGTACTGCGTTGTATGTGTCGCATATCTAACGAGTCAACTATTTCCACACAAAAAACACATTCGTGATTTCAACTAAACGCGTGTGTACTGAAATTTAGGAACGTTCTCTTGTTAAAGGGAAACGACCATCAACCATAAATAGAACTATACACAGCCCACGGTCACTGCACCCCCTTCATGGCGCAACCCTTAAGAAAATACCACGACTGGATGTTAGTGGCAAGCTAAAATGTCAAACCTAAACACAGCAACTTACATGAAATCCGTAGGATCGCAGTGTACACTTGCCTGTAGGTACCTTAAACTAGGCCATATTTCCTGACTAGGTACGAGATACAGGCTGCCAGATTCCCTGGGGCACGCTTGGAACCCAGGCTGTTCTCAAGGGGCACCAGGATACAGAGGATCAAGAAGAATTGGAAGGAAGTCCACCCGGAAGTCGCAGTAAGTGAACAAGGCACTGTGGGTCACCTCTTCTCATGGGCCCACAATCTGGTGTGTGAGAGGGGAAGGAGGGAACCCGGTTCTTTGGGGTACACGCTTCCCCAGAATTGGTATTAAGATGAGAAAAAGCCACAGGTTTCCTGGCCGGGGACTCCACCAGCCATGTCCAACTTTGTGGCGCCACAGCATTACAGGAGGGGCAGACTGTCCCACTGGTTCACACGAGGGAGCTGTAGGGGTGCCACCATGCCACCATTCTGAGGCAAGCAAAAGAAACGTTATATAAGTGACCTACTCTGTTGTGCAATCGATACAGAAGGCCACTTGCATCTGAAGAAGTGAGCTATGAAGTATGTGTTTCCCCAAGCGTCTGAAATAAGTTTGCATTGGCAATCTGGATCACCGTTATAATGTAAATTAACTTGCCTAGTTACCAGTGAAACAGTTTATGAAAACCTGTTTATCAAAAATCCCTATTTCTTGGAGAATAAAGACTTGGAAAAGACCGGGTGTTTATTGGAGAATATTGTACAAATGTTGGGGTCCTGGATAGGCTGGACTCCAGTCCTCAGGTGGCGGCATGCGTCAGTGTGACATGTTATCGAAATGAGTTGGGACCTGGATAACTGCATGCTCACTTGAGTGTGTCCTGAGGGTATAAAATCTCGCCTGTACAGCCAGGATGAGAGCTCACTCCTGTACAGGTCAGCCCCAAGACTGACATACCACCCATGAGGGAGAGGGCAACCACAAGCGTAACCAGTAGTGCTTCCCCTCTGTTCCATAAACAGCTTACACATAACAACTTGCAAAGCCTAATGAAATTGATAGCTACTGACTTTAAGGTGGCTTGCTAGGAACTGACCAGAAGGGAACAGTCCCACATTTCTGCATGGCCGCCTCACTCTTGCATGAGCTGGCGGCTTCGAACAACAGATCTCAGGTACCTTCTGAAGTTTGTCCGTCTTTTCGTAGAATGCCTCCAGCTCATGGCGCAGCACTCGGTTGTCCTTGGATAAAATCTCCACCATTTGCTGTGCTCGCTCAACGATAGCAAAGGCATCCGGTGGGAGCTGGTGGCTCGGCGGCGCAGCAGGCGCTGCCTGGGCAGGCATAGTACTCGGTGCCGCTGGCAGGGACGCAGAGTGCGGCGGACCACTTCCTGAGGAGCCCTGGGAAGACATGGGACTGTGGTGCTGTGCTGGCATGGACTGGAATGGTTGCTGGCATTGTCGGCTAAAAATAAAGAGACAGTCATTTTACTGACATGGTAAGAATATGAATGACCGAAACACTGTGATAAAAAAGCTTTTTATGCCCTTAATTGATGTTAGTGAGCACATTTCACCTGAATGAACTATTCATTACCTATGTTCAATGACTAATGTTGCCATATGAACTTTCACCACTATTTTACTGCATTCACTGGTCAGCATAAATCACAGAGCCCTTCGCTTAAGTTTCAGTGCTAATTCTGCGGATAATACTATAGTGTGCTAATAACATTACCATGTAAAATTATTGCCGGATTTAAATTTCAAATGGGCAAAATGAAGGCACTCAGGTTGTTAATACCAACAATTTGCTGATAGTTATCTATCACAGATTTTCATGATGTGGTGCCATAATGTCAAAGTAAAAATACAATATTATGGCCCCCACTTAAATGTCCATTTATGAAAGAAATGTAGAGCAATCAAGTTACTGCACATTTTGTCATTAATGGAGCAACTGAGAAGAGTGTTTCTTGTGAGACTGCTCATTGGTCTCTGCCCGTCACTCGTGACGTCACAGCCCAGTCAGAATATTTTGACCAGGAACATGAAAGGAAATAGTTTCCACTAACAAACTATGTCATAACATTTGAAAAAAGATGTATATTGTATCTGAGATATGTACAAAGAACATTCTTATTAAAAGCATGTAGAATGATAGCTATAAAAATAGACACCTCATCTTCATATGCACGATTATATATGTATATTACCTACTGGCGGTCACCAGTAGGTAGTTATAGTTAGGACCCAGTTTCCATAGGAAAAGCATTTTTTGACTTGGCTATAACTTTAGCGTTGTTTGACCAATCTTCATGAAATTGTGCACAAAAATTGTCAAAGTAGATTCTGGTTGTCATGGAAAGTTTGGGGGTGATCTGTGCAGTGAGGACCGAGAAATAGGGGTGCGAAAAAAGGGTGCGTTTGTAATGTTAATTCCCATAGGAACGCGTTGTCAAACCTACAGCCCGAACCGCTGGACGGAATTACACCAAATTTGGCAGAAAGGTAGATTTTGTTACGCAGATTGTGCTTTTTGTTATTTGGTGCAAATCTGTCCTGTAGTTTTTGAGAAATGTAACCCAAAAATTATAGATCTATCCCTGGCGGCGGATATTTTGCAACAATTTCGCAATTAATCGCGAATGCGTACGCCAATGGAAATGCTTTGATTGGCTGGACGCAACCTGAACAGAAAATTGCAGCCACCATTTTATCGTCCAGGAACGGTTCCTGGGGCTGAAATTGTGTGTGAAAGCTAACATAAGGGGTCAGGGTGGAGATACTCTAACCCCATGTTTGAGAAATGGGTGTGTTAGTGACACAAGTTATGTGTCCAAAATTGATTTTTTTCATTGCGCGCTATATTCGCGACAACCCACGATCGCCAGCATGGCCCCCATGTTACCATCATGGGGACATTGCGAATATCGCAACGTCATCGCGAATATTGGTGAAAATATTTTAAAAATATATATTTGTACACACTTGCCGATCACTGTCACACACTCATGTATGCACTCAGAAACTCATTCAGACACTTATACACCCATTCACATACCCATTCAGGTACACATGCACCCACTTACAGACTCACTCGGAGAGTCACGCACCCATGTACAGACCACTCATAGACTCATGCACCTACTTAGAGACTCAGTCATAGACTCATGCGTACAGTCTTATACCTACTTAGAGACTCTTACACCAACTCACAGACCCATACAGTCACTCACACACACTCAGTCACAGACCCTCTCAGAGACTTATGGACTCAGTCACTCACTCAAAAACTCAGACACCCACTCACTCACCCAGTCAAAGCTTATGCATCCACTCACAGACCTACCCAGACACACGCGCTCCCAGTCACAGACTCTCTCAGACTCATGCATGCACCCATTTACTCAGAGACTTATGGTCTCACTCACAGACCCATTGAGACACTAATACACCCACTCACAGATCCACTCAGACAGTCATACACCCACTCACGGACCCACTCAGACACTCACACACCCATAAAGTCACTTACACAGCCACTCATAGACCCACTCAGAGACTTATGCACCCAGTTAGTTATACACTCAGAGACTCGTGTACCTATGCACAGTCGCACTCACAGACCCACGCACCCACTGACAGAACCACTCAGATACTCATGCTTCCAGTCACAGACCCACTGAGAGATTTATGCACTCACTCACAGATCCACTCACACTCATGCACCCACTCACTCACCCATTCTGACACCCCGTTAGACACTCATGCATTCACTCATAGATCCAGTCAGACAGTAACATACGTACTTACAAATGCAAAAAGGCACTCATGCACCTACTCACAGATTGAGTGAGAGACTTACGCAACCAATCACAGACCCATTGTGACACTGATGCACCCACTTATAGATGCACTGAGGCAGTCACGCATTTCGTTACAGAAGTATTGATAGGCTGATGCACTGTCTCACAGATCCCCTCAAATACTTATACTGTGAATGAGAGACTTCGTGATACAATGATGCATGCAGTCATAGATTACACTGAAAAAGTTATGCACTGTGTTATAGAGATATTAAGGGAGTTGTACATGCTATTATACAGTTGTTTAGATAGTAATGTGTTTAGTGTGTTGGTTATAATCCATTTCGCAGTTCAAAGTTTTGAATGTGGTGGTGGCTACTGAATGCCTGCATTTGTTTTGTCATTTCGCGACGTATTCGCAGTGACTGCGGCTACAGATATCACCGCGACGCCCGGCGCCACAGCGAAAACTGAAAATTGGTTTAAATGGTTGTTTTTATACAAACTCCCTACAAAAATATGACTTTAAACTGTATAGTAATAAACCCCTAGTGTCTAAAATACTGTAAATTGTGTGCATATATGTGTTTTGCACTCCCTAAAAAAAGTGCGATCGTCGCAGTTACTGGAGCCATCGCGACTTTCGGCGTGATCGCGTAAACGGGAAGTAGGGTTCAAACACAGTTTTTAAAAAAGTTACTACAAATATATGTGTACAAACATGTTCTTTAAGTTAGTAATGTGTGTATTGCAATAGTTAGAATTAATTTTTTAAGTTCAAATTTTTGAATGTGGTGGTGGTTGTTGAGCGTCTGCTTTTGTTTTGCGATTTCGCGACGTGATGCAATCATTGCGACTTTCAAAAAATTGAAAAAAAATGATTGTACAAACAAATAAACAACATTTTGGGTGGCTCTGACAAGAGCTTTTGTGTTGAGAGTGTGTATAAGACAGCTACAGATAAAACTGAATGCAGAGTTTCAGGTTGCTTAGAAACACCCTGTTTCCTTCGTCTATAAAGTGAACTCCATCACTTCTATACATTCCATGCATGTCACAACGCAGATTGTTGTTATGGATAGAGCCCATATTATGGACTCTGAGGAAAGCAGAAACAGTTTTATTAACATGTTTCCTGGCTTTTTTCAATCTATGGACAGAATTGATTTGACACTTCCATTTTTGTCTTTGGCATATACTAGAGTACACCAAGACAGTGTGAGGAAAAAGTGACATCAGTTCTGCAAAGGTATCCTTCATTAGAATTTCCAGCCCTACCCCAGTCAATGTGCCTAGGTCATTGCCATCACAGTGCACAATCATGAAGTGAGGAGCTTGGAAATCTCCAATGGTTTTAACCAAAGGAAGATGCTGATGAAACTTTCACCCTCTCTGGCCAAACCAATTAATCTCCACATTTGGCAAACCCAAGTCCCTGTCAATACCTTTGTTTTTTGCAGCCTCTTTAGCCCAATAGACATAGCTGTGGCCCACAATCCACCCTCTAAGCATTTTGTAGGAAGGAGTAGCAGCACACAGGACAGGTCTGCAGCGTAATGTGACAGTTGGTACTATGAAAGACAGTGAAAATGCATGTGTGCTGTTGGTTTGAAAAAACTTGAATTTTGATTGGATGAAGGGAATATGTAGGTGGAATCAAGTAGGTTGCATTTGGAAATGATTAGTAAATAGATGTCTTATAGGCTCTGGTAAATAGAAAAAAATGTCATACAGAGTTGGATATGCTTTACAGTATGTGCAGTAAACCACACCTGCTGTAGTTCATTTTGTAACTAGTATGGCCCTTCTGGAATGTGTTGTGAACTTGTGACCTACTGGTTGTAGTGGGTTTCTATGGAGAATCTGCAGAGGGAGTATTGGGGAAGGGTGTTAAAGAAACAAGGTATTAATTGTTAAAAATTGGAGAGGTTTAGGTTCATTGTTTTATTAGGTGGATAAGATTCTCTAGTGAGGATGTTCCAAGAAAGTGTAATATAGTGATAGAAATATAAAAGTATTAGGGGAAGTAGGTTTTCCGAATTCATCGCGATTACGCCGCGAGCGTTGACACAAAGGCATGCATTTTGGGCTACCTCCAAACAGGAGTGAAAGGGTTAATAAACAGTAACCATTCAGAAATTCAGTTACAAGACTGAAGTATGAAAGCAATGTTTATTTGTTGACTTTTGCAGTATCAGACAATGCAATGTTCAGAAAGTTGCCATTTATGCTTGCTTTGTATGAGAGTGGTGTGCCATTCTTGTGCTAAGTTTTTACAAACCCTGAGGAGTATTGCATCTATCTAATAAGAGAAAAAAAAAGCGATTTTACCAACAAACTCAATCTTCTGGTATGTTAATTACATTTTTTTGTAAGTCAAAAAAATTATTAATAAGGTATATAATGTCATATTGTAATAAAAAGATTTTGTAATATATATATATATCAAAATGTAAGTTTTTATATATATTTATTAATAGGTAAGTAGGACATAGTTTGTTTCAGGTGCAGATGAGACGTCTGTCAAGTCAATATAGAATGTGTTTCCATTGAGGTCAATCTTGCACTTGTATTGCTTTACTGCATTCTGGAAGTGCTAGGAGAAAAAACTGCACACAAATGGTTAAACCTATATGTTATTTTGTAGTATATCATGTCAAAGTTTTATATGTGTATATATGATGTGCTGCTTATAACTAATGGTTTTATTTGAATTGTGGGAGTTGTAGTCTTATTTGTTCCATTCCAGGAATGCTGTGATTGACTGGATGCAACCTGAACAGAAAGTTGCGGCCGCCATTTTATCGTCTGGGAGCGAATCCCGGGGCTGAAAATTTGTGGTTGCGAATATAAAAAAAAGAAAAGAAAAAAAAAAACCCAACGCTTAATCCACTGAAGTAAATACAAGCTTCTAAAAATACACCGTATAGAGCCATTCTAGAAATAAAATACAATTTAAAGATCTTAAAAATGTAATAAAAAAAATCATAGGTTACATTAACATTATAGTTGGGAAATAGAATTTGAAAAAGCTTAGAAAATCACTGAAAGAACCAAAGGTTACAGGGACATTATAGTTAGGAAATAGAGTTTAACCCCTTCGCTGCTTCTGTCGGCCAACGGCCGTCGCGAGCACTACCTCCATAGTGCTGCGCACATCCGTTGGCCGACGCGGCCCCGCCCACTCAATGGAACGCCCCGCACCGCGGCGGAATTGCCGCCGCGGTAAACGGGTTAAAAAAACCATACAAATGCACTGAAAAAAACAAAGGTTACAGGGACGTTATAGTTAGAAAATGGAATTTAAAAAAACGTAGAAATTCACTGAAAAAAACAAAGGTTACAGAGACGTTATAGTTGGGCTCAGGATTCACTCGTAGAAAACCAGAGAAATCCAGTAGTTATAATTAGCTGAGCTAACTATAACTCGTGCCCCCACAATGCACTGCTTATGACCTCACATATTGCATCACTCATGACATGGTCAGTGACATCACTGATGACATCTACACAGAATCTCTGGTGCACCCACTCACACCCCAATATAACCTTTCATACACCCCCTCCAACTTCCACACTACCATTCTCAAAACCATTGACACGACCATACCAGTACTTACACACCCACTCACTGATTCATAGGTCTACACACTAATTCACTCATACACGCATACAACTACTCATACACCAACTTACTCACTAATACAGCCACTGATATATCTACTCATACACCCACTCACTGTCAGTCACCCATAGAGCTACTCACACACCTACTCACTCACCCGTAGAATCCATCACACAGCCACTTAATCACCTATACAGTTATACACACATCCACTCACCTATTCATACAGATACTAACACGTACTCTCTCACCTATACAGTCGCTGACACAAGCACACACTCACCCATGCAGCCACTCTCACAATCACTCACTTACACATAAAGACACTCATATACTCCAACACTTACCTATACTGCCTTTCTCATATGCAGTTACTCACCCATATACCACTGACATATCCATTCACTCACAGACACAGCCATACACACACTCAGTCACCCATACAGCATCTCACAGATGCGCTCACTAACCCATACAGGCACTGACTCACCCACTCACTCATCCATGTAGGCAGTCACACACCCTCTCACCCACCCACACAGACATTCATACACCCATACAGGTACTCAGACAACCAATCAATCACCCATACAGCCACTCACGTACCCACTCACCAACCCATACAGGCACTTAGTCACCAACTGACCGACTGATACAGACATTCACAGAACCTAGCCACTCACCCATACATTCACTGAGACACCTAATAACTCAGTTATACAGTCAGTCACGCACCAACTGAATCATCCATACAGGCACTCAAACACCCTCTGATTCACCAATACACCTTGGTATATGTACTTAGCTCTCATATACTTTTTAAAAACACTCTCAGTCACAGGATGATGTCATGAGTGATGTCATTTGAGATGTCATGAGTGATGTCACTGAGTGATGTCACTGACCATGTCATGAGTGATGTAATATGTGAGGTCATAAGCAGTGCATTGCGGAGGCGTGAGTTATAGTTAGCTCAGCTAACTATGCTGAATTTCTCTGGTTTTGTACGAGTGAAACTTGAGCCTAACTATAACGTTATGTTATATGGGTATTTGTAGGAGCGCACGTTCACCGACAGGTCTCTTGGCGCTGAGGATCTGAGTAGAGAGGGTTCAAGAAGGGAAACATCTAGTTATAAGCCAAAGTGAACAGCCATGTCTTGAGCTGTTTCCTGAATCGCACGTAGTCTTCCTCAAGCCTGAGTGAGATTGGGAGTGAATTCCAGAGCTTCGGTCCCAGAAAGGAGAACCGAGTCCCTCCAATGCGTTTGCGTCTGAATCTAGGCACCATCAGAAGATTCAGATGCATGGATCTCAGTGTACGTTGGGGAAGGTACTTATTGATACGCGCGGAAATGAAACTGGGGCCAGCTCCCTGAATAGCTCTAAAGAGGATGCAGCCAGTTTTAAACATCGCTCTCTGCTCTACTGGAAGCCAATGTAGATCCTTAAGCAGCGGACTAATATGGCATTGTCTGTCCTGGAGGTAGATGAGTCTCGCAGCCTGGTTTTGGATCATTGGTAGGCGATGTTTCTGATTTTGAGGGAGATCAAGATAAAGCGCGTTTCCATAATCGATTTTAGACAGAATGAGAGCAATCACGATTTGGATACTAGCCTCTTTACTGAAGAAGCGTCTAATCTTACGCAGCTTGCGGAGTTGGACAAAGCAAGCAGAAGTGACTGACCCAATTTGGGCGCTCATTGAGAGACCCGAGTCAATATGGAAACCCAAACTCTTAATACTGGTTTAGGGAGTTGGGTCGCACCTAGCTCGGAGGGCCAGTAAGAGGGTGTCCAATGGGTGAGTTTATTGTTGGGTATGATTATCTCAGTCTTTTCGGAGTTTAATTTTAATTGATTGTTGTCCATCCAGTTCTTAACATACCTCATGGAATTCCTAACAAAGTCTTTGGATTCAGTGGAATTCTCCAGGGTAAAAATTAGCTGCATATCATCAGCATAATTAAAAATCTTTACCCCCATCTGCCGGAGATTAGAGATTAGAGGACGTATGTAGACGTTGAAAAGAATTGGCGAACGAGAAGAGCCCTGCGGGACACCGCAACTCATTTCTACAATGTTTGATTTGTAAGGAGAGAGCCATACAGATTGTTTGCGGCCCTCTAAGAAGGATCTAAACCAGTCCAGGGCCGATCCCCCGAGACCTGCCGCGGCCAAGCGATCCAACAACATTTTGTGGTTCACGGTGTCAAATGCCGCCGACAGGTCTAGGAGGATCAGAGCCTGGATGCAATCAATGTCCGACTGTCCCTTGAGGTCATCCATGACAGAGAGGATCACAGATTCAGTAGAATGCGCAGGGCGGAACCCTGCCTGGTGAGTATCCAAAAACTTAGTGGCTTCTAGGAAGGAACTGAAACATGTGGCTACATGCTCCTCCATCAACTTAGCCGGAAACGGGAGAAGTGATATAGGTCTGTAATTTTCTAGTTTTTGGGATCCATACCCTGCTTTTTTTGAAGCGGAATAACCACAGCTTCCTTAAAGACAGATGGTACAGTGCCATGGGACCTGGAGAAATTAAGAAAATCAAGGAAGGTATCAGGAAAAGCCCGGTAGATTTCTTTCAATAAATTGATAGGACATTCCTCCTTAGGAGAACCCGATTTGATCTTCGCTACAAGACCCAAAAAGAGTTTTTTGTCCAGCAAAGGAAGTGTGGTAAGAGAGGAGGGATTGGGGTAGGTCAAACTGTCTTCAGTGCCGCTGTTGTTGGAATCGATTGACTCTCTGTAACCTTTGGTTTTTTCAGTGAAATTCTTCATTTTTTTTAAAATTCCATTTCCGAACTTTGACGTCCCTGTAACTATATATATATATATATATATATATATATATATATATATATATATATATATATATATATATATATATATATATATATATATACATACATACATACATACACACACGCTGCCGGATAGACAATACCATCCACCTTCTTGACACTGTTGCTAGAGGCGGGTGTGCAACCAGTCATAAATGGCCAAACAACAAATTTAAAATAATGGCAATCCAGTGCGGTCACCCATTATTTATTGTGCCAAAAATATGACATGCTTCGGCTAAGGAAGCCTTTGTCATATGTATATTTTACAAGGGCAGTGGCAGTGTAGTTATTGTTAGGTGAGTTTCCATGGGAAAGACATTTTTTATTTTCTTAATACTGGCGCCTTTTGATGAATCTGCACAAAACTTTCCCAAAAATCCTCTTTGGGTTTCGTTATGGCAAGTTTCATGCAGATTCATCAAGCCGGGCCCAAGAAAAAGAAGCTTTTCAAAAAGTGCTATTTCCCATTTTAATTCCTACAGGATTCTTTGATTTTTGGCTCATTCCTGGCACTGCAGGAGCACCGAACTGCTGTTACCTCCCCCTAGCTGAAAATTAGATGCATTCATGTGTGTATGAGAACGGCACTGGACAGCTATGCATATATGTAAGGAGACACAAGTTTGGGTGATTACACAAGAGGTCCAGTTGTAACATAGAGAGAATATAGCAGCATAGTCCGGTGGATGAATGTGACAGACTTGATGTGAAGAGACCATGAGTAGGGAGTGGTAATTTAGCAATGTGGATTGGTGTGGAGGCAGACAGCCGGTGAGGGTAGGTTTGGGAGGTGGTTATTTGTATGTGTAGTGCATAAAGTCCAAGAATGTCCTCCAATATCCTGCATCAAGCAGTAGGCTCAGTTAAACTGAGCGTTGGCTGGTCAAGTTTTGAGTTACCATTCAGAAGCTGTGCAGCACTGCGTAAGAGGAGCTCTGTGCAGTTGCCATGCATGAGTTCCAGGTATGTGCTCGGATCATGGTCCAATAATGACCACAGTCAGAGAAGAAGAATATTCCAAAATTCAACCATGAGTTACCCAAAGGTCAGATGGGCTCAACGAAGAGCTTGAGTACACAGGCGTGACTCAAGACCATCTGTTTCTTACAAAAATATAACAACTTTGAACTACAGACATTATTGTGTAGCCAAATGCAGAACAGAAGGCAGTTTGAATTAACCCCTTCGATGCTCATGACGAGCTGGACTCGTCATGGCACACAGTGTTCGTGGTGCTCATGACGAGTCCAGCTCGTCATGTGACTCCAGCACAGAAATCCCTCTGGTGCGGGCACCAGAGGGATTCCCTTTTCTCCTAAACCCTCGGGAGCTGGGGAAGAGCTTCCCAGCTCCCGAGGCTCCCCTGGTTTCCCTGAAATGACGATCGGCGCGCACGTCGCGTTGATGTCATTTCAGTGAAACTGAAACTGAAATGAGCCAAGAGGCTCATTTCAGTTTCAGTTTCTACGTGCTCAGGGGGCTATCTCAGCCCCCTGAGCACGTAGAAACTCAGGAGAGGTATCGCTGGAAAGGGAGAATCTCCCTTTCCAATGGTACTCCTCCCTAGTGGATCCCTGCTTGGGGATCGCCCCAGGAGGGCGATCCCCAAGCAGGGGATCCACCCACTAGGCACCAGGGAGGGGGAGCGGCCCCTTGGGCAAGGGCCTTTGCTCCCCCATAAAATATTTTGCATGATTAGTCTTTCTACCTCGGGGGTAGAAAGCCCACTAGACACCAGGGAATTAAATGGGAGGTTTATTAGGGGTGGGGGCTGCCCAAAACGGGCATGCCAATGCCCCCACCCCCCCGGCCACAAAATTAGTCTTTCTGCCCCCTTGGGGGAAGATGGGGCAGTAGCCCCCAATCTGCCCCCGGGGGCAGAAAGCCCACTAGATACCAGGGATTTTTTTAAATTATAGTTAGGGGTGGGGGCTGCCCAATATGGGCATGCCAATGCCCCCACCCCACCCCGCCGCAAAGGTACAGTCTTTCTGCCCCTCCTGGGGGGCACTAGCCCCCAATATGCCCCCCGGGGGGGCAGAAAGCCCACTAGATACCAGGGATTTTTTTTAAATTATAATTTGGGGTAGGGGCTATCCAATATGGGCATGCCAATGCCCCCATCCCCGACGCAAAGGTACAGTCTTACTGCCCCTCCTGGGGGGCAGATGGGGGGCAGAAAGCCCACTAGACACCAGGGTTTTTTTTCCCCTCGATACATTTAGGGGTGGGGGTTGCCCAAGATGGGCATGCCAATGCCCCCACCCTCCCCCACGAAATTCCAGTCTTTATGCCCCCTCGGGGGCAGATGGTGGCAGTGGCCACCAATCTGCCCCCACCCGGGGTTCAGAAACACCCTAGATGCCAGGGATTCTTTTTTTATAGGCCCGGGGTGGGGGCTGCCCAGAATGGGCATGCAAATGCCCCCACCCTACCCCCAAAGAAAAAAAGACTTTCTGCCCCCCAGGAGGCAGATGGGGGCAATAGCCCCTGATCTGCTCCCCAGGGGAGGGGCAGAAAGCCCACTAAGCGCAAGGGATTTTTTTTTATATAGGTAGGGGTGGGGCTGCCCAGAATGGGCATGTCAATGCCCCCCACCAAAAAAAAATGCTACAGTCTTTCTGCCCCCCGTGGGAGGCAGACGGGGCAATAGCACCTTATCTGCCCCCCGGGGGGCAGAAAGCCCACTAGCCACCAGGGATTTTTTTTTTTACAAAGTTCGGGGTGGGGCTGCCAAGAATGGACATGCCAATGCCCCCACCCACCCCAAAAAAGATGTCACTGTCTTTCTGCCCCTCCCAGGAGGCAGATGGGGGCAGTAGCCCCTGATCTGCCCCCCGGGGGGGCAGAAAGCCCACTATGTGCCAGCGATCATGCTGGCTTTTTTATACGCAGGGGTGGGGGCTGACCAGAATAGGCATCCCAATGCCCCCGACCCCCCAAAAGAATAGCCACAGTCTTTCTGCCCCCTCGGGGGCATATCGGGGCAATAGCCCCTGATTTCCCCCTCCCCAGGGCGGCAGAAAGCCCACTAGGCACTGACTTTTTTTCGGAATGTGCCTACCTGTTGAATTTGGTTCCTAGCTCTGCCGGGCACCCAGGGAAACCTAGCAAACCTATACATTTTTAAAAACTAGACACCCAGGGGAATCCAGGATGGGCTGACTTGACTGGCTCTCACCAGGTTCTGTTACCCAGAATCCCTTGCAAACCTAAACATTTGTCCAAAAACACATTTTCCTCACATTTCTGTGGTGGAAAGTTCTGGAATCTGCGTGGATCCACAAAATTCCACCCACCCGCGCTCCCCAAAGTCTTTCGAGAAAAATGGTACCTCACTTGTGTGGGTAGGACTAGTGGGCGCGACAGGAAACGGCCCAAAACGCAACATGGACACACCACATTTTCACAGTGAAAACGGACCCTTTTTTTGCAAAGTGCCTAGCTGTAGATTTTGAACCCTAACTCTGCCGGCACCTAGGAAAACCTAGCAAACCTATACATTTTTGAAAACTAGATACCCAGGGGAATCCAGGATGGGGTGACTTGACTGGCTCTCACCAGGATCTGTTACCCAGAATCCCTTGCAAACCTAAAAATATGTCCAAAAAACACATTTTCCTCACATTTCTGTGGTGGAAAGTTATGGAATCTGCGTGGATGTACAAAATTCCACCCACCCCGCGTCCCCCAAAGTCTTCCGTGAAAAATGGTACCTCACTTGTGTGGATGGGTCAAGTACCCGCGACAGGCAAGGGCCCAAAACCTATTGAGGCGACATCAAAATTACCTATCACAAACCAACCTGGTTTTGCAAGGGGGTCCCATGAGTTTTGGCCCCGGGCTCAACGGACATCTAGGGAAACCTACCCAACCCACACATTTCTGAAAACTAGACACCCGGAGGAGTCCAGCGAGGTATGGCTTGCGTGGGTCCTCCAAAATTTTCTTACCCAGAATACCCTGCAAACCTCAAATTTAGCAGAAAAAATCACGTTTTTCTCCAATTTCTGTGTGGGAAAGTTCTGGAATCTACGTGGATCCACAAATTTCCTACCACCCAGCTTTCCCCCAGGTCTCCCGATAAAAATGATACCTCACTCGCGTGGGTGGGTCAAGTACCCGCGACAGGCAAGGGCCCAGAACGTATTGAGGAGACATCAGAATTACCTATCACAAAACAACCTGGTTTTGCAAGGGGGGGTCCCATGAGTTTTTGGCCCCGGGCTCAACGGACATCTAGGGAAACCTACCCAACCCACACATTTCTGAAAACTAGACACCCGGAGGGGTCCAGCGAGGTATGGCTTGCGTGGGTCCTCCAAAATTTTCTTAACCAGAATACCCTGCAAACCTCAAATTTAGCTGAAAAAATCACGTTTTTCTCCAATTTCTGTGTGGAAAGTTCTGGAATCTACGTGGATCCACAAATTTCCTACCACCCAGCTTTCCCCAGGTCTCCCGATAAAAATGATACCTCACTCGCGTGGGTGGGTCAAGTACTCGCGACAGGCAAGGGCCCAGAACGTATTGAGGAGACATCAGAATTACCTATCACAAAACAACCTGGTTTTGCAAGGGGGTCACCTGGGTTTTTGGCCCCGGGCTCAGCGGCCATCTTGGGAACCTACCAAACCCATACATTTCTGAAAACTAGACACCTGGGGAGTCCAGCGAGGTATGGCTTGCATGGGTCCCCAAACGTTATCCTACCCAGAATGCCCTGCAAACCTCAAATTTAGCAGAAAAAAATCACTTTTTACTCAAATTTCTGTGTGGGAAAGTTCTGGAATCTGCGTGGATCCAAAATTTCCTACCACCCTGCGTTCCCCCAGGTCTCCCGATAAAAATGGTGCCTCACTCGGGTGGAAGGCCCAAGAACCCGCGACAGGCAAGGGCCCAAAACATTTTGTGATAGGCAATTTTGATGTCGCCTCAATACGTTGTGGGCCCTTGCCTGTCGCGGGTACTTGGGCCTCCCACCCGAGTGAGGCACCATTTTATCGGGAGACCTGGGGAACGCTGGGTGGTAGGAAATTTGTGTCAGCCCCACTGATGCCACAACTTTACCACACAAAAATGTGTGAAAAAGGGATTTTTTCACCAAATGTCAGGTTTGCAGGGGATTCTGGGTATGAAAACGTTGGGGGATCCACGCAAGCCATACCTCCCTGGAATCCCCGGGTGTCTACTTTTCAGAAATGTGTGGGTTTGGTAGGTTTCCTAGGTGGCCGCCGAGCCCCGGGCCAAAACGTCATGGGACTCCCCTTGCAAAACCAGTTTGTTTTGTGATAGGCCATTTTGAGGTCACCTCAATACGTTGTGGGCCCTTGCCTGTCGCGGGTACTTGGGCCTCCCACCCGAGTGAGGCACCATTTTTATCGGGAGACCTGGGGGAACGCTGGGTGGTAGGAAATTTGTGTCAGCCCCGTGATGCCACAACTTTAACACACAAAAATGTGTGAAAAAGGGATTTTTTCAGCAAAATGTCAGGTTTGCAGGGGATTCTGGGTAAGAAAACGTTGGGGGATCCACGCAAGCCATACCTCCCTGGAATCCCCGGGTGTCTACTTTTCAGAAATGTGTGGGTTTGGTAGGTTTCCTAGGTGGCCGCCGAGCCCCGGGCCAAAACGTCATGGGACCCCCTTGCAAAACCAGGTCGTTTTGTGATAGGCCATTTTGAGGTCGCCTCAATACGTTGTGGGCCCTTGCCTGTCGCGGGTACTTGGGCCTCCCACCCGAGTGAGGCACCATTTTTATCGGGAGACCTGGGGGAACGCTGGGTGGTAGGAAATTTGTGTCAGCCCCGTGATGCCACAACTTTACCACACAAAAATGTGTGAAAAAGGGATTTTTTCAGCAAAATGTCAGGTTTGCAGGGGATTCTGGGTAAGAAAACGTTGGGAGATCCATGCAAGCCATACCTCCCTGGAATCCCCCGGGTGTCTACTTTTCAGAAATGTGTGGGTTTGGTAGGCTTCCTTAGGTGGCCGCCGAGCCCCGGGCCAAAACGTCATGGGACCCCCCTTGCAAAACCAGGTCGTTTTGTGATAGGCCATTTTGAGGTCGCCTCAATACGTTGTGGGCCCTTGCCTGTCGCGGGTACTTGGGCCTCCCACCCGAGTGAGGCACCATTTTTATCGGGAGACCTGGGGGAACGCTGGGTGGTAGGAAATTTGTGTCAGCCCCACTGATGCCACAACTTTAACACACAAAAATGTGTGAAAAAAGGGATTTTTTCAGCAAAATATCAGGTTTGCAGGGGATTCTGGGTAAGAAAACGTTGGGGGATCCACGCAAGCCATACCTCCCTGGAATCCCCGGGTGTCTACTTTTCAGAAATGTGTGGGTTTGGTAGGTTTCCCTAGGTGGCCACCGAGCCCCGGGCCAAAACGTCATGAGACCCCCTTGCAAAACCAGGTCGTTTTGTGATAGGCCATTTTGAGGTCGCCTCAATATGTTGTGGGCCCTTGCCTGTCGCAGGTACTTGGGCCTCCCACCCGAGTGAGGCACCATTTTTTTCAGAAGACCTTGGGGAACGCGGGGTGGGTGGAATTTTGTGGATCCACGCAGATTCCAGAACTTTCCACCACAGAAAAGTGAGGAAAATGTGGGGTTTTTTGCCAATTTTTTAGGTTTGCAAGGGATTCTGGGTAACAGAACCTGGTGAGAGCCAGTCAAGTCACCCCATCCTGGATTCCCTGGGTGTCTAATTTTCAAAAATGTATAGGTTTGCTAGGTTTCCCTAAGTGCCGGCAGAGCTAGGGTTCAAAAACTACAGCTAGGCACTTTGCAAAAAAAGGGTCATTTTTCACTGTGAAAATGTGGTGCATCCACGTTGTGCTTTGCGCTGCTTCCTGTCGCGGGCACTAGGCTTACCCACACAAGTGAGGTACCATTTTTTTTGGAAGACTTTGGGGAACGCGGGGTGGGTGGAATTTTGTGGTTCCACGCAGATTCCAGAACTTTCCACCACAGAAAAGTGAGGAAAATGTGTTTTTTTTGCCAATTTTTTAGGTTTGCAAGGGATTCTGGGTAACAGAACCTGGTGAGAGCCAGTCAAGTCACCCCATCCTGGATTCCCCTGGGTGTCTACTTTTCAAAAATGTATAGGTTTGCTAGGTTTCCCTCAGTGCCAGCAGAGCTAGGGTTCAAAACTACAGCTAGGCACTTTGCAAAAAAAGGGTCATTTTTCACTGTGAAAATGTGGTGCGTCCACGTTGCGCTTTGCGCTGCTTCCTGTCGCGGGCACTAGGCTGACCCACACAAGTGAGGTACCATTTTTTTCGGAAGACTTTGTGGAACACGGGGTGGGTGGAATTTTGTGGATCCACGCAGATTCCAGAACTTTCCACCACAGAAAAGTGAGGAAAATGTGGTTTTTTGGCCAATTTTTTAGGTTTGCAAGGGATTCTGGGTAACAGAACTTGGTGAGAGCCAGTCAAGTCACCCCATCCTGGATTCCCCTGGGTATCTACTTTTCAAAAATGTATAGGTTTGCTAGGTTTCCTAAGTGCCGGCAGAGCTAGGGTTCAAAAACTACAGCTAGGCACTTTGCAAAAAAGGGTCATTTTTCACTGTGAAAATGTGGTGCATCCACGTTGCGTTTTGCGCTGCTTCCTGTCGCGGGCACTAGGCCTACCCACACAAGTGAGGTACCATTTTTTCGGAAGACCTTGGGGAACGCGGGGTGGGTGAAATTTTGTGGATCCACGCAGATTCCAGAACTTTCCACCAAGAAAAGTGAGGAAAATGTGTTTTTTTGCCAATTTTTAGGTTTGCAAGGGATTCTGGGTAACAGAACCTGGTGAGAGCCAGTCAAGTCACCCCATCCTGAATTCCCCTGGGTGTCTAGTTTTCAAAAATGTATAGGTTTGCTAGGTTTCCTAAGTGCCCGCAGAGCTAGGGTTCAAAAACTACAGCTAGGCACTTTGCAAAAAAAGGGTAATTTTTCATTGTGAAAATGTGGTACGTCCACGTTGCATTTTGAGCCATTTCCTGTTGTGGGCACAAGGCCTACCCACACAAGTGAGGTACCATTTTTATCGGGAGACTTAGGGTAACACAGAATTGTAGAGCAACTATTACCTATTGACTTTCGATGCATTTCTGCCTTCCAAATGAAAGACAATGTGTAAAAAATAAGTCATTTTGAAAAATGACCTATAATTCTCATGCTAGTATGGGTACTCCCAATTTCGGAAATGTGCAAATATCTACTGTTTCTAAAATCTACATTTTGTTCCCATTTCAGAAATACATAGGTGTCTTTCATAACAATTTTTCCATGTATACATTTTCCCAAAATAATTGCTATATACCCGGTACATAATAAAAAACCATTGCAAGATGCTGCTCAGTTATTGGCTCTGGGTTCGCCGGGTTCTTGGTGAACCTACAAGTCCTTTATATCCCCACAACCAGAAAGGTCCAGCGGATATAACTTTATATTGCCTTCAAATCGCTGTCATAATTAGAAGAAGTTACAGGTGAAAACGTTGACACAAATGGCTGTTTTTTTTCAACTAATTTTCAATTTTTCCTATATTCAACTGTTAGTTTCTATAAGGAAAACTTTAAGGATCTACACAAATGACCCCTTGCTGAATTCAGAATTTTGTCTACTTTTCAGAAATGTATGGCTTTCCAGGATCCATTATTGGTTTCATACCCATTTCTACCATTAACTGGAAGGAGGTTGAAAGCACAAAAATAGCAAAAATAGGCTATGTCCCAGAAAAATGCCAAAACTGTGTAAAAAGTTGGTTTTCTGACAAAAGTCTGCTTGTCCCTGAAAGCTGGGAAGATGGTGATTTCAGCACCACAACCCCTTTTTGATGCCGTTTGCAGGAAAAAACAAGACGCTTTCATCTGTAGCCCTTTTTCGCATTTTTCCCAAAAACCCAAAATTTAGCTGTATTTTGGCTAATTTCTGGGTCCCCTCCAGGGGAATCCACAAACCCTGGGTACCTTTACAATCCCCATGATGTTAGAAAAAAGGACGCAAATTTGGCATGGATACCTTATGTGGTCAAAAAGTTACAGGGGCCTAAGCGTGCACTACCCCAAATAGCCAAAAAAAGGCTTAGCACAGGGGGGGAAAAGGCCTAGCAGCGAAGGGGTTAAGAAAGAAGCCAATCACAGAGGGTATATAGGAGTTGCCAAATTGTAGAAGGAGGCTGTTCAATGGCAACACCTAGGTGAAGGAACAAGCAAGCTTATGTGGGCTAGGGACAGACAGGCAGGTAACAGTTCACAAATCAATATACCACCTAGGGACAGGTGTGGATGGAAGTAGTACACAGAATGCACCATTTGCAGGAAAGACATGACCAAGTGGCAACTGAAAATGCATTACATAAGTAGATATAAGGTGCAGAGTGAAACAATCCACGTGGCTCCTTGGTTCAAGAAATAGAAGCGAACTGACAGCATGGCACAACAATATCTACAATTTACTTTGATGTAGAGTGACAGACCCTTACAGGGCAAAACAGGGAACATGATACAAAAAGTATCCCTTAGCTTGAACAAATAATGCAGTGACCTATCCCCAAGCAAAACAGGTAAAACAAACATTTTTAAGGTGCTCCTAACAATTCCAAATCCTTCTACATTTAAGAAGGTGGCACAGAGCATAATTTACATATAGCACCAAAATTTAGATTTTTCAGACATAATGCCACATGTCATCAGGTTTATTGCAAACAGGCCCAAATAATTCTAGGTTTAAGCAGGTGATAAAGGACAGAGCATACACAATTTTAAAACATTGTGTAAAAATCCTGATTTCAGACATAAGCACATGCGACCTTTTCCATTATTGCCACCAGATAAGAAGAATGTACCCTCACCATTTACATCCTGGAAAAACACTTTTAACTTCTTCAGGTGTAACTTCGCACATGGTTGCAGGATCAGAAACTACTATCATGGGGTATGAAGACATCCACAATCTTACAAATTTGTGGATGTTTACAAACATCAACATTTCCACCTTTTCTACTGCATTAGCAAATAGGGAAACCGCACCACTCCAGCGGATCGTCAGCGATCACAAAAGAAAGGTTGAGGTCAACATCTCCGACGCCATTCTGCTGGACCTAAAGGATCTAAGGCCTTATCTCAAATCCATCGACAGTAAGATTGACTCAGTAATGCTGCATTTAGACCGATTCATGGAAACTGTTGATTGGCAAACTGTCAGGCTAGATGGGCAGTACAGTGACCTGCAATATCACTCTACTGCAACCACAAAGAATTTATTGAGAATAGAGACAGATATAGAAGTGCATTCCTGGGGCAACAATTGAAGAATGATAGGCCTTGCTGAATCAAAAAACATGAGGCATCGAGAATCTTTTTTTGAAACCCTCCTGTCTGACCTTTTTGACTGAGTGATTGAGCCAATTTCTCTGACACTCTTCTGGTTGACTGGGCCCAGCTGTGCCTAGGCCCCCCCACCACACTCTGGCTGGCCACCGAGGCCAATCATTGTAGACATCTCAATTACAGAGACCACTCCAAGGTCCTTGGGTGGCAAGGGAGAGAAAACTGCTATAGTACCAGGGTGCAACCCTAGCCATTTACTTGGACTTCAAACTGGCGGTGCAAAAAAGCTAGATGCAAGTTAGTGGAATTGAAGCGTTCCCTCCAAGCCTGGGATATTAAATATGCAAGGCTGTACCTGGCCAAACTGAAGGTCAAGCTGAACGGGAAAGCACACATCTTCACAAATGCAGCAGAAGCAACCAAACTCTGCAACATATATATCAATGCCAAAAAGTTGTAGTTGGACCAAGCGTCATCCACGGAAGGTTGAAGCGATGACGCTGCTGACACTTGCGATGTGGCATAAGCATGATTACTTCACCATCAGCATTCCAGCTCAACTTGAATTCACCAGATTGGATGGCAGGCGGGTGGTTTCTTTTGGGGGAGGGAGGATGGCAATGATCTGAGACTGAACTGATCTGAGATTTCTGTTGCTAAACCATGAAAACAGGGACCGGAACGGAGGACGATAGGTTCTGAGCAGGAGAACAATGTGGGTACTGTGCTGCTATAAATAGGAATACACATACTCATCATTGAGTTTGGATGCTAGCGGGCACACCACAACCCCTTGCTATGCACCACGCCAGGTGTGCTTTTCATTTGGGATTCTTGACACTGATAGTTGGGGTGATCAGTGTCGGCGGGGGAAGTTAAGGGGTTTGTTTTTTGGGGACAAAATATTCTACACACAACTGGCTATACATCAGAGTGCACAAGAGAGAAGTCAGCCCTAGAAAACAGTATGTGCAGTTTACATATTCAACTCTATGGCCTTTCCTAAAAAGACGTTAACACTCTTATCATGGAACATCAGAGAATTAAATAACCCTCAAAAAGTGAGGAGAGTGCTTACATACCTAGCAAGACATATAATTTACCTGGCTACTCCTCACCACAGGATATGCTGTTGCATATAGATTACTGGCTGACAACATAGGATTTGGCGTTCTGAGCGGTGGAGATCACACAGTAAGCCTGTACTCTCTCTGACCACTCTCCTATTGAACTGGTACTATCTGTGTCATGTTCCAGGTTTAATCACCCCAGCTGGAGATTCCCTGCGAGGTTTCTTATGGATCCCTTGTCCTGTGAGTAAGTGTGCACTGCAATACTGGATCTCTTTCAGTGAAACTCAGCCAAGTGTGCTATTCTATGGGAGGCCTTTAAGGTCTATATTGGAGGTATAATAATATATCAGTGGTATAATTACAGCTAGGCATGCATGCATACTAAAGGATATACAAACACAGGTAGAGCACTTAGACAGTGACATTAAGACATTAGAAAGCAGTGTTACAGTAATGGACCAAGCTGCGGATCTCCAGGAAATTTATCATTTTCTACAGAAATACTGCAATGTGGCCGATAGAGAGGCAGCATTCCTAGAGTAATTTGCACTGGCAAGGCAGTACGGCGAGGGGAAGATACCTAGAAAGACCCTGGCCTGGTTGCAAAAAAAGAACGCTCACAGTAATCGCATATTACAAAATCGTTGGGGAGGGGGAGCCACTGACCGTCAGCATGGACATCATAGAAGAACTTGTTAAATACAATATGAGACTGTATACTTCACAAATAGTTGACCAAACTGAAAAATACCTCAATGAGATAGCCTTGGTCAGATTGGTTCAGTCAAAATTCCTTATGACAGCTCTCCAATCTCAACTCCATATCCTCCAGGTTCTATAAACCCTATAAAAACATACTAGCACCTTATCTCTAATTACGATCTACATTAAAGCTCTCAAACATGGTGAGTTGCCCCCTAGCTCCATCAAGCAGTCATTGCTCCTGAAGCCAGGAAAAGATCTTAGTAAACATACATCCTACTGCCCGTTGTCACTACTCAGTCTGGACAATAAGATACTGGTAATGATGCATGCGAATAGCCTTTTCTTATTGAGGGAAGGTATTGCTTCCCCGTGAAATCGGGATTTGTCCCACACAGATCCACAGCTGTTAATCTGCGCAATATGTTCTCAGTGTTACATCAGCTTAATCCCAAACTGGAGGCTGTGGCTCGATGCCGAAAAAGCATTTTATTCCCTGGAGTGTTCTTTCTTGATTGCCACACTATGAAGGATTGGCACGGGGGCTATTTTCCACAGCTAGTAACACTGCTGTTCGCCAAACCAGTGGCTAGAGTTCAACCAAGTAGTCTAATGTCTGATGCGTTTCTAATGGCCTGGGGCACTGGGCAGGGTTGCCCTTTATCACCCTTGCTTTTTGTGCTAGCTAATTGCCCGCTGGCATGCCAGTTTTAGGAGCGGCAAATATACAGAGGTTTCTATTTCTGTACTAGTCATGTACTGTTCTCCATGTATGCAGATGATATTTTGCTTTGTGTTTGATTGACGGTTATCAATCTCTCACCCATGATAAGAGAGGTGAAAAGGTTTGGCAGGTTTTCAGGTATATACTTTAACTGGGACAAAACTGAACTGCTTCCCTTGACTGGCAGCACAGCCAGAATGGAGTTAGAATTTCTGATCGGATGGATGGAGGAATCGGTTAGTTTGAGGTGATGCTCCACAGGGGTATGGAGGTTATTATCAGATTAAATTATGGTCCAGCTGTGGTCAGATTGATCCACCAGTTTAATGCCTTAATAAAATCACCTATTTCCTTGTCCGGCTAAGTGGCACTTATAAAAATGGTGGTAAAATGTCTTTACCTGTTTATGAACATACCTATACACTTGAGCAAAACATTTTCCCAAACCCTTAAAACACTGCTGATCAGGCTAATGTGGGCAGATAGACAGCCATGGGTTAGCTGGGAACATTATGACACTCCCTTGAAAGAGGTGAGCTTGAGGTCCGGGATTTGGAATTGTGTACTACCTAGCAGACATTGGTATGATCCAGATATTAGGCCCTCACCTTATGCAAGAGAAAGAGACAATGTTTGGGTGCTGCATAAATACTTACACTTTGCCTCCAAGTTATGCCTTACTGCTTTTGTGCCAAGCTACCAGAGAGTTAAGGATTGTGGTTGTTTCCTGAGCGGGGCATCCATCCGTCTCAACCAATCACCTAATTTATTTTACCACAAAACACACAGAGGCCCTGGAGGGGTATTCAATATTTATCATACCCGGTATAATCCAGCACCCTGGGGTTCGAAATTTAACAGATGCAGTATATGGCACCTACTCTCAATTGTTACACAATTGGGAATAACATGCACAATTGGATGCCTACCACACCAAAATATGCATGTCTGGTAAATACAGAGCATTTCCTCCATTCAATTACATAAGGTTGACTTGCTGACATTTAACAGGGGCTGCAGACATTATTGCACCTTGTGCTAAGGGTGCAATAAAGTCCACAGAACTCATAATTTTGACCCCTACTCATACAGAGGTTTTGCGCAAGGGTCAACATTTTCCAGCCCAGTCATCATCTGGACCTTATATGCAAACTTCACTGGTGGGCTCTCTTCCTAATGCCTTTTCCCCAAAAGGTACGTTACAGAAGACATCAAACTCAACATCCCGACCATCTTTGGCCAGATGTGTACCCTAAAGTTCCATTTGCATACCATCCTCTGCACGAGGAAGTAGCTGCTATTAAAACTATGCACGTAACAATAGATCCAACTTTTCAATCAGCAATCAAGGCTCTTTACAAAAATCCGTCGGCCAGTGTGCTGGTTAATGGGAACCTCTCTAAACAGGTTAAAATTGGTAGGGGTTCCAGACAGGGATGCCCTCTTTCTCCATTGTTATTCAATTTGTATATTGAACCATTGGCTATAAAATTAAGAGCATGTAGGAATATTTTACCATTCTCATGGAACGGGTGGGAAAAGAAAACTGGGCTTTATGCCGATGACTTGATGATTTTTACGGGCCACTTGCATTTGTCTTTATCAGCTATATGGGAAACGTTAGAGAGTTTTGGCAAGATATCTGGTTATGCTGTTAATCAACAGAAAACCGAGATCATGCAATGGAACACAAACTACCAGGGCGATCTAATTAGACAAAAACTCAGATATCTAGGTATTCAAGTGGTCCAAAATCTGGAATCATTAGCAAAAGTTAACTTTGACCTGGTTACTTCTAAAGTTAAGAAACAACTACAGCTTTGGGACTCCTTACCCTTATCTTTCTTAGGCAAGTCAAATCTTTTAAAAATGTCCATTCTATCTAAATATACCTTCTTATTCAACACTATTCCCTTAGAATTCAAAAAGGAGTGGATAAAGAAAGTACAAGGACTTTTTTCTAGCTTTATATGGGGGAATAAAAGACCCAGAATTGCCTGGAAAAAATTTAGGGAGAAAAAGGAAAATGGCGGCATAGCAAGCCCAGACCTCCTCCAATATCAGAGAGCTTTTCACTTAAGAAATTTCAGGCAATTGTTGAAAGACACTTCGGACCTTTCACCACTGTTTCGTGCACTTACGTTTGGCCCATCGGATATATCAAGTTTTTTTCTTTTCAAATTTGGTGACCCCAAATACTTCAAAAAAGTGAGACTAAAGATTCTCCATGCGGCATGCAAAATCTGGCATCAAATAAGGGTTATATTGCAGATTCCGTTTTACAGCCATTATGCGCCAATTTGGAAATCACCTGGTACACCAGCCTGCCTACAAGACTCTCTTGCAGCACCCATGAAAGAAAAGGGAATTCTTAGATGGGGCCAACTGCTGGAAGGAGCGGAACTAATCCCTTGGCAAAAAATGCAGGATCAGATGGTTCTGTCTCCAAATTTAAGTATTATGGACTACTAAGTTGGGCCAAAATGTCAAGAAAAGGGGGAAAGGGAAATTTGTTTTGGGAATCTAAAATTGTCTTGCGCCCCCATCAGCGAAAGGAGGTATCAGTATGGTATTGGATGCTGATACAGTCTCTTGATGACCCACAAGCCTGGTTAAAAGCGACATGGAGGAAGGAACTGCCGGTCAACGATCTCGACTCTTTATGGCAAGTATCTTTATCTTTTTTATGGTCTTGTGTGAAGTCTGCACCTCTAAGAACAACCATTTGCAATGCAATAGGTCTCGCATTATTAAAGTTTGAGCTATTGGCATTGCTAAATAATGCAACACCAATAGCTCAAACTTTAATAATGCGAGACCTATTGCATTGCAAATGCTTGTTTTGCTTCTATATAATGGTCTCATGCGTGCCTTACTCGAGTTGCGCATGGTCCCCAAAAATTACGTCATAAAAGTAACCGATTGCCATGAGGTAGGAGGAGTACCCGGAACTTTGTTTAAGTATCGGTATTTTATTCTGAGATATAAAATGTAAAAAAAACAACACATCGTAAAAAAGACTGCTAACTCACGAGGATGTGGCCTAACGGCCTGCCGACTTTTGAGCTGGGAAACCAGGTTCCAGTCTCATCGTCGGCTCACCATCCAGTGACTGCACAAATCTCCCTGTGCCAGTGTGTCCTGAAGTCTGGCAGGCGGAGTCAAAGTAAGCCACACATCAGAACACGCCCCTGGAAAGCCAGAACAGATGTTAGAGAGAAAGCTACACTCAGGCTGGTGCTTCTGGAGGTCAGAGCTTGTGAAGGTCAGCAGCCCTGGGTACAAGACAGTCATTTGCCAGGCTGTCACCTCATACGGTCAGCGCCTCTAGTTAGGGTAGAGCCAGTCCCTTGTCTGGACGGTGTCTCAGGAGGCCCGCGAGGCAGGGGGTGAAGAGTTTGCCACAGGAGTGCTGCTGAAGGTCTGTCGGCGCTGGGACAGAGTCAGTAACAATCCAGGTGTTTGCCTGTGAAAGGCTGGTGTTCTAAGTTGGTCACACTTCACCACGGAGGGCACTCTGGTGAATATTCGTCGACCCCTTCCATTCCATACAGGGAGGATCGGGCAGGGAGGGATGCACCCCCCTTTCCAGTCGAAAAGTGCACTTCTAGAAAGCTGGACAACCAGGAAGCTGAGCTTGGCAACCCGAGTGAAACGCAGCTTCCGTGGCGAATTAGGGCACACGCTTTCATTCAAGCATCGTCATTTTGAAAACAGTCCAGGGTGATGCTTCTGCTCACATGTCAATGACGCGCACTAAAAACTCAGAAAAAAATAGTCATAAGGCAGAGAGAGCCCTGAAGCTGCTGTGTATGAGAACAAGCATAAGCTACCTGCGCACCCTACGAGCTCGATCCCGACCAGGTGTCGGTCTGTGGAGAATAAAACCATAATCCCACATCCAACTGGGAGCTTTTAATGTAGCCTCAATGGGCCGGAGAGACGAGCTGCGGGTATTAATCATGACAGGAAACGTCCATGTGCGTGCGAACACGCTCAGCGCTGGTTCAGACAGGAAAGAATGAACACAGACGGAGGCCCCAGAGAAAGGGAACGCAGACTGTGAACACGATTTGTGCGGGGAAGCAGCTGGTCTTTAGAACAAGGTCTCGGCGGGATCAAACGGCGCTGCCCGGGGGCACGGGTGGGATCTCGGGATCAGCAAGGCTCGCAGCAACAGCCGACTTCCAGCAAGGAAAATAAACAGTGGTGGGCGCGCACCACAGAGGAGCGGGGGAGGGAGCGCGGCAGCGAGGCGAACGCGCTGCTGCTGCGCGTGCTAGCCACCAGTGGGAATGGGAGGAGCAAAGGCGGGACATGCGCCCGCCTTGCCCAATTGCGTGCCGTTTTTTTTAAAAAAACGCACGCTACAGCCAATGCCAGGTTTCAGAAAGCTAACCACACGCACGAGCGTGTGGTTAGCTTTCTAAAGCCCGTACAAGAGGTCTCACGCTGCGCGAGCAGTGTTACGCACTGCAACGCTAGGCGCGTGACCTAAAAAACCACCTTTTTACCATTCATAAGGCATACTGGACACCTCGAAGGTTGGCGAAAATGGGCTCTCAAGCTGTGAGGAATTGTCCAAAATGCGGAGAAATAAATACAGATGACGCACATATGTTCTGGCGGTGTCCTTCCAGCCAAAACTTCTGGCAAAAAGTGGGTACGACGCTTTCGGGAATTGTGGGCCAAGAAATTAAGGTGAGCCTGGCATTAGTTATTTTTGTGGTAATTCCGGTTGAGTGTAACAGTATTTTGTCTAAATCATGTAAAGCGCTTATTTTTACTTTAGTCCTTTTGGCGCGTAGAGAGTTGTGTATCAAATGGATTTTACCTATTCCTCCTCTTGAATGTGAGTGGGTAAACTCGGTACAAAGAATAGCTAAAATGGATAGGGTAAGCCAGAACTCGAAAAGAACAAAATTTTGGAGTTTGTGGAATAACTGGTTTAAGGTAACCTATTCCTAAATTAGATGATATCTTAAAGATTTTTTTTTTTTTTTCTTTTTTCTTTTCCTCTCGTTTGTTTTTTCTCTCTCTTTTTTCTCTTCTATTATGGTTTACATTAAGTCCAATGATTACTAATCAGAAATACAGGTTGTTTGAGATTACACGGGAGTGACCGAGATTGATGGACATTCCTGTTGGGGTAAATCTGTAAGTACCTGTATAACCGGAGTAAAAGGATGGGCGGTAAGGAGTTGGGAACCCGAGATGTGATTCATCCCCTCCTTTATTGGAGTGATCAGGTATCCCCATTAATGGAACTGAGAGAGCCCGAATCCTTTCCTATCTCCAATTAAATACTGATTTGACAAGTGACAAAAAAATAAAAAACAATAGATCCAACTTAAATAAATTGCAAGCATGATTTATTTATTTATAGATTTTATATAGCACCACTGCTTCTAGTGGTATTAGAGTGCTTTATACAGGACAGTGTTGATACATGAAACAACATTTCAAAGGTCGAAAACTGCAAACAAAAACAATGGTTGAAAGGGAGAAAAGAACAATCGGGGAGAAGACGGCAGACCTAGGGCAGAAGTGGTACAATAGCAGAATGACGGAGGCAGGGAAGGAGGATTCAAGTACACAGAGAACTGAGGAGTCATGAACCCCCTGCGGAAGTGGCGTTCTTTATGGGCCTCCCCGATCTTCAGCTCAGACGACAAAAGCTGATATTAGCACTATAATGAAAGGTGGGGTGTTAGAAAAGGGGAAGGCCAAATGGAAGGAAACGTGAAAGGAAAGAAGGGTGAAAGAAAAGTAGGAAGGATGGATGGATGAGTGGGTAGATAGATAAGTAGGTGGATGGGTGGGTGAAGGAAATGGTAAATGGATAGAAAGAACAGGTAAATGGATAGGTGGATGTACGGGTGAAAGGATGACAGAGTAAACTGAAATCTGAATGGGTGGCTGGATGGATGACAAAAGGATCAAATGATGGATGAAAGACTATTGATGGATGGCCAAGTCAAAAGATGTATGGGTGGATGAATGCATGATGATGGATGGATGGAATGGCTGATGAATGGTGAAAGATGGAATGATGGATGAAAGAAAGACTGGATGACAGAATGTAAATGTGAAATGGTGGATATCAGTGGGAGGATGGATGGATCAACGCATGAATGTATAGATGCTTGGATAGAGGAGGCAATGGAGCTTTTCCAGGGCTCACTTGCTTCCCTTGCTTGGAGCCATTAGAGCTTTGGCTGAATGTGGGGGAGGGGTGTATTATAATTTCCCAGTTACTCCCTTGAGAAACACGTGATCGCCACAGCTTAGAGAGTGGAATCCTGGGCACCAGAATATTTGAGAAGGCAGTATTAGTTTGCAACTTGACAAACAAAACCAGATACTGGTCCGTGCATCAAGGCAAGGATCATCAAGATAAACCCTGATCATCTGCACTTTAAGACTTCGAGAAGAAAGGATGTTCAGTGCTAATTGGATTCATAGCGGTTGAGAGTTTCAGGCAGCCGGGGCAGACACAGAGAAGGGCTGTTTCAGAGATTGGGCGGTGCCAAAATTTGGGTGTTTCCAACAACAATGAATTCTTGCTCCTGGGCCTTCTTAGGCCACCAGAAACAAGAGATCTGAGAAGTACCATGGTCTGCCAGAGAAGTTCTCTGAAAGGGAGCCAGCAGATTTTAAACCTAATGCAAGCCTGTATGGGAAGCCACATCACCACAAAATGGTGGTGATGTGATCAGAAGGGATGATATGTAACTGTATTATACTAGATAAATATGTGATCTGGAAGATTGCGTGACACGAGGAGTCATTGGTTATGGATTTATCCAAGTTTCCTAATCAATTACACCCCCTTTTAATCATGTTGATTTTACAAAGATCTCGCTGCCAATGCCTATTTCCAATGCTCCGAACAGTTGTCCTCACAAACGGTCTCCACGATTACTGGCCAGAGACGCCACGAGCGGCATTTTATGTTTCAAGATGCCAGTTTGATCACTTTAGCACACACTAGTTTCTCCAAAGAGGATAAATGCTCCAATTTGGTGTTTGTGGTTAATTTAGCTCAATGTTTTGCAGCTGTCATTTTGAGCAGCTCCTGAGAACCTAAATTGATATTTCACACTACTTTTATAATATTAAATTCTGAAATGTTTACAGCTTCGTTTAGCAACCCTAATTGCACATGCACAATGTCTGCCAAAGAGATATGCTGTCGCTTGCTTTTAATATAGCTGCCCATGTCTGAAAATCTGGCCTCATTTTGAGATAAATATACACATGATGGATCTACAACTTGACTCATTTGCATATTCATTTGTTACACTAAAGACATGAGTTGGTGCAGTTCTTTGGGACTGCCACCACATACCGTTGCATTCATTGGCTGTTAAAGAACTGCCCTGTTATGTATGATGCACCTTGTGAAGTTTGACTGAAGAGCATCACGTTTTTCTTGAACTCAGTTGGAATTTGGCGAGCATACTTCAAAGCAGTTTTCCCTCACCAGCACAAAGGAATCTGAATTAAAAATAATAAGTTACCCACCATATGTAGTAATTTGCGTACTCTTACTCCAAAGAAGCTGGTTCGGTCATCCCTTGAGTCCTTGGTCCCGCCCCCTCTATGGAAATCCAGCCAACCAGCAGGTCCATTCCCTGAGTAGCACTTGGAGATGCAGGATATGATGTTAAGAGCAAGGATTGTATCAGAAGCCTGTCAGCGACAGCATCGCCTAGGCTACCAAGCGCCTGGGAAATTAGTTCATTGTTAACCATAAAGGAACATGAGAGAGCTTGAGACCAACAAATTTGGAAGAAAATATGATAAGATTTTATTGAGAAATATATTTTGAAAAAATATATACTTACACGTCAATTGAAATATAAATCATATGTTTATTTTTTGCTGAAAGCAAACTATAACTTTTAGGACTCTCTCATTGTCTCTTTTACTCCTTTGCTCAATTCCACTGTCTCCTACAAACAAACAACCCCAACAAAAACTTTATGACGCGACCAGCGCTGGCTGCATCATAGCGCTTTGTTTTTATAAATTCACAGGCTGCATGATTCAAGGCGGAGGAAATGTGTGTGGGGGACAACTAAGACAAAAAGTAAAAAGCGCTGTGATGCAGCCAGCGCTGGCCACGTCATAGCACTTTTTAAACAAGCATTGGCAAAGCCAATAGGTTTAGCGTATATAACAGCTATTGGCTTTGGCAATGTGTTTTTGCCATATTGTACACAAGTGTGGCTGCTGTTCAATGTGGCTAAAAGTTAGTGGCATGTTCTAGAATGGAGTGGGGGGGAGTAGAGTGTCGTAGACTGGATTTGGTGGAGTGTCGTAGAGCGGAGTAGGAGGAGTAAAGTGTTATACACTTGAGTAGAGGGGAGTAGAGTTCATTGGTTCAGTGGAAGAGAGTGTGGTAGAGTGCAGTGTCGTAGAGTGGAGTGGCGTAGAGTGGGGTGGGGTTAAATAGGGTGGGGTGAGTTGGATTGGATTGGGGTAGAGTGGGTTGGATTGAGTGTGGTGGATTGGAGTGGCTGGACTGGATGGAGTGGGGTGGGGTGGATTGAAATGGAATGAGGTGGCTTGGATTGGGGTGGATTAGATTGGGGTGGGGTGGACTGGATAAGAGTATGGTGGTTAGAATTAGTGTGGAATGGAGGGGGTGGATTGGACTGGAGGGGATGTATTGGAATGGGGTGGATTGGAGTGGAGTGGGGTGTACTGGACTGGAGGGAGGTGGATTGGAGTGTGGTGGGCTGGATATATTGGATTGAGTGGGGTGGACTAAACTGGGGTGGAATGGATTGGAGAAGAGTAGGGTGGTTTAGACGGCAGTGGAGTGGGGTGGACAGGAATGGGTGGATTAGGGTGGGGTGGAGTGAAATGGGGTGGGGTGGACTGCATTGGGGTGGGGTGGAATGGAGTGGGGTGGAATGGAGTGGAGTGGGGTGGATTGGGGTGGGCTGAATGGAAAGGGGTGGGGTGGAGTGGGGTAGATTGGATTGCAGGGGGTGGATTGGATTGGAGTAAAGTGGATTGGATTGTGTGGGGGGTATTGGATGGAGGGGACTGGAGTGGGTGAACTTGACTGGGGGTGGGGTGGGGTGGGTTAGATTGAGGTGGACTGGAGTGGGGTGGATTTGACTGGGGTGGGGTGGATTGCAGTGGGGTAGATTGGATTTGGCTGGATTGGGATGGATTGGCGTGGTGTGGACTGTATTGGGGCAAGGTGGATTGGATTAGGGTGGATTGGAGTGGGGAGGACTGGAATGGGGTGGATTGTTTTGGATTGGAAAGGGGCAGATTGTTTGGATTGGAGTGGGGCAGGTTGTTTTGGATTGGAGTGGGGCAGATTGGAGTGGGGCGGATTGTGCTGGATTGGAGTGGGGCAGATTGTTTTGGATTAGAGTGGAGCAGATTGTTTTGGATTGGAGGGGGGGCAGTTTGGTGTGGGGCAGACTGGTGTGGGGAAGTTTGGAGTGGGGTAGATTAGTTTGTATTGGAGTGGGGTGGATTTGTTTTGGATTGGGGTGAGGTGGATTGGAGTGGGGTAGATTAGATTGGGGTGGTAAACAGCCCTCACAATGAAGCCGTCACCCCGCATGCAATTACAACGCGGTCGTTACAACGACCGCGTTGTAACAACGCATACCATTACCCCGCAAGTTGTAACAACGACTTGCGGAGGGGGGAGAAGGTGTTGGATTTAAAATCCAACACCTTCCCTACTGTCCGCACAGACTGGAGTTGGAATAGTAAATTGTACTATTCCAACATCCAGCGCCCCCCTTCGCAAGCCGTTGTTCTGACTTGCGGGGTAATGGTATGCGTTGTTACAACGCGGTCGTTGTAACGACTGCGTTGTAATTGCATGTGGAGTGAAGGCATGCGTGAAAATGAGGCATATTGGATTGGGGTGTATTGCATTGGAGTGGATGGATTGTAGTGGATCGCAGTGGGGTGAATTGGGATGGAGTGGATGGATTAGGGTGAGTTGGAGTGGGGTGAATTGGAGTGGGGCAGATTGTTTTGGACTGGAGTGGGGTAAATTAGAGTGTGGAAGAATGGAGTGGGGCAGATTGTTTGGACTGGAGTGGGGCAAATTGGAGTGGGCAGATTGCAGTGGAGTGGGTTGGGAGGATTAGAGTGTGGTGGAGTGGATTGGATTGGGGTGTGTGGTTTGGATAGGGGTGGGTGGATTGGATTGGTCTGGGGTGGATTGGATTGAGCGGGGCGGATTGGTGTGGAGTGAGGTGTGGGGGATTGGTGTGTATTGCACTGGGGGGATTGGAGAGAAGTCGATAGGGGTGTAATGCAAGATTATGTGTTAAAGCATCATTTCAGAAGTTAAACATAAGTAAGAAACGATGTTGCGTTGCACTAAAATAATTCTCA
Source organism: Calotriton arnoldi (assembly GCA_963921515.1). NCBI lineage: Eukaryota > Metazoa > Chordata > Amphibia > Caudata > Salamandridae > Calotriton > Calotriton arnoldi. The sequence continues at coordinate 22,174 of CAWUFW010022080.1, read as the reverse complement.
TCTTTTGAAAACAGCGCCCACGAGCAAAAACAAAAGAAAGCAAAGTGAGAAAAGAAGACATGGCAAAATAAAAAAGTTAACTATAGAACATAAATCTTTGCAATTTTGTTTGTCCTGCTAGGCACGTTTTTGCCAGTCAAATGCCTTATGTTTGCGGGGCACTAAAAGTTAAACAGAACAAAATAGTACCGCAATCACATCGGGAGCAGTGGACGGGCACTGATTACGTTAAATCAATCAGCGCTTGGTCCATGCGCCACAGAGAAGAATGGAAATGATGTTCGACCTGCCTTAAGAAATTACGATGGTACAAAAAGATTATGTCCCAGTGGAAATCAAATGAAACAGAAAAATCGATAAAGCGTATTAATCAATAGAATCTAATCAAAATCAAACACCACCATTAATTCCTTCCAAGCAATGGGTCTACTTTAATTGAATCATAATATTTGAATAAATCAATACATACAATGGAAAACAAATCCTAAATGGATATATTCTTTAAAAACAGGTGCACAGAGGAGTGAAGTGATAGGTGTATAGGAAGGATTGTAAAAAAGGACAGTGGTGCATACATATATACATCAATCAGATAATTGTAAACTATCCCGACAGTGTTACTGTCCAATCATTAAATGTCAAGTCATAACATATTTACAGATAAACATTCTCTGTCATATATGTCTGACATAAAAATACAGAAGTGTCGACGTTTCGACCCCTAAACGGAACAGCCAATTTCACGCATTGTGGGCGGGGTCTTCATCAGGACAATGGTGAGGGTGGGGAGGGGTTTTGGCACCTACGGACAATGACATAAGATTATTTGGGTGGTGCGTTCATAAAAGAGAAAAGATTTTTTATATATACAAATGTCATGGTGATTTACCAGTAGAGACAGCTCTATTGCTTTGGGCTGTATTTCAGAAAGGCTGGGCTCATAGGCTCCTGTAAAAAGAGAGAGGAGACAGGATACTAGGACCTGTGTTCCTAGAGCTACTGAGGGGTAACAAATATAAATTATATAAAGATTCCAAGACAACGAACTTACTCAGACTTCTTAAAGATGATCGAGGTATTCAAAAGTAAGGGCCCAGGTTGATGAGTAACCTGTGGCTGAAAAAGGTAATACCTATGTCACAAAATAGCCCTCTAAAATAGGTCGAGTTTTAAAGCGACATATTACATGCCAGAGCAAGGTGGCACATTTACAAAAAACAGTACCAGTGATGTGTGTAATAGCGTATAATAACTGCCTTGCCAACATTAATATGCAATGTGCTTGTAACCACTGTTATCAGCTTAAGGAAACCAAAATGTCAGCTTAGGAAGACAAACCCCGGGCATCTGTATGTGACTCCGACGGAGTTACTTGTGTGAAGAGTGCCACACAAGCTAACAAATGGAAAGCGATGGGCAGGCTCCAAGCCCTTTTTTGTTAACAACAGTGTCTCGCAAGCCAGACACATATGCTAGCACCTGCTTTCGCAGGCTCAATCCTAAAAATTGCTTGTGTGGTGGTTGGCTGTATCGTAGCATTTGCTTTATTGCTTCAGAGGTGGCAAAGTAGGCCAATAGGGGCAACACAAAGGAAGGGCAACATGGACAAAAAGTTAAAAAAAAAAAAGCCCTACACTAAGACATGGCCAGCACTGCCCGCATCATAATGCTTCACATTGTATTAAGGGGCAGGAGACAATAAGAAGAGAAGGAGAGGGGGCGGGAGGCAACACAGATAGAGGAAAGGATGGGGGCCAACAAGGATAAAGGGAGGGTGGAGGCAACAAGGATAGAGGGGGGTAGGATGCAACAGAGAGGTGTACAGAAGGGGCGGGGAGCAAGCAGATAAACAATGGAGGTTTGGAGCACACGGACAATGGAGGGAGGGTCTGAGGGCATGCAGACGGACAAGGAGGGTGGGATGGGGCAAGCAGACAGACAAGGGAGGGTGGGATGAGGCAAGCAGACAGACAAGGGAGGGTGGGATTAGGCAAGCAGACAGACAAGGGAGGGTGGGATGGGGCAAGCAGATAGACAAGAAAAGGTGGGATGGGAAAAGCAGACAGACAAGGAAAGGTGGGATGGGAATCGGGCATAGAGGAGAGAAAGGGATGGGGGCAAGAAATACAGAGAATGAGCACATGGGGAGACAAAAAAAACATCAGTGAAGCTGGCATGGTGGGGACAGATGGGGGTCAGCAGCAGGAAGGACGCGGGCATTGAGGGGATAGACAGGAGCAAGACAGACGAAGAACGAGCCCTTGGGAGTGAAAAATAAATAAAAGAACACAAAGTAAGCAGGCATGTCGGGGAATAGATGAAGCAAGCAACAGGAAGAACAAGGCCTTAAGGGAGAGAAATAAAGAAAAGAATATGAAGGAAGCGGGTATGGAGCACAGAGATAGGGGCCAGCAACAACAAGAAAGCATATGCGGGCATGGTGAGGACAGATGGGGCTAGAAACATGAATGCAGGAGCACACTGGCGAGAGACGGAAACATGATTGGCTGTGTGGGGCAAAAGCATACGCATGGGGGCACATGAGGTAGACATCTCAGAAACAAATACATTTGCATGGAGTCCTTCAACAAAAAGAAAAAAGTAGCTCCCACAACACAGCAGAGGAAAGACATATGTTCTTTGGCAATGCTCCAGGAGAGGGGCAAACACAAGACGAGGGCACGAAGCACACATGTGCTGACAAATCAGAAGCAAGCAATTGAGAGTGACAATGACGCCAATCAATGGTAAGCAATGGGTGAGCTCTAAGCTCACTGTAAACTAACAAAATGCCTTGCAAGTGATAGCGCATGCGCTGTCTCCGGCAAGACCTAAAAAGATCAAGTATCAAAACTATGCTGGTACAGAACAACAATATATAATGTCATCCATTTTGTAATTGAAAAGGGTACAGATCAGAAAAAATGGGAAGAAAGACAAAGAAGTCGGAGTCCTTCAACTTCAGCCTATACATTTTCTCAGCATCCAAAAAAGTCGAAAGAGAGTCCTCTGTGGAATCCATCCATTCTCCAGAATATCACAGCATATTTTTAGATCTACTGACCAAATTAACTTTTAAACCATCTTCTTGTTTCACAGTCCATTTCATTTTCGGGACCAGTGTGCTATGATTACAGCCATTCACTATCTGTTTGTACATTTGCTTGAACACAAATACCATCCGAAGATTGTCTTGTCATCTTGCTGCACAACCCTGGGGCTCATTTGCACTTGGCAATCAACCCACTCCTCTAAGCAGGGTGCAATGTGCTTGGGCTGCCACCACCATCACCAAGTGTGCATCATTGAGCCACACACTAAAAACCGGGAGGTGATGCAAGTGGGCATTTTTCACTCTCCTATGTACCAGTGTCTTCCTCCCCTCATTAGTCCACTCAGCACAGCCTAGTGGCAACTGGTAAAGGGACTGCCAAGCAGGGGTTGACCACAGAGCTATCAAGATTTGCAGCCATCTTGGATCCAGCCCAGTATCAGTACTTTAGTAAGATGTGCTACCTAGAAAGGTAAATATGCAAGCAGATCGCATGTCAAGATTACATTTTAGCAGCAAAGATAAACAAGCTTTGGCAAAGTCAATATTTGGTCTGGCTTGCATTTGGAGTCCTGACTAAAACATTTTTAAAAAGCAAGTTGCAGTGAAAAAACAAAACGAAAAAATGCTATCTGTTTAAAAAGCATTTATGAGATAAACAATTTAATGTGTGATCATCATCGTACAATTGAGCAGTAAACTAGTCCCTCATGCATTGCAATGCAAGAACTCCGTAGGAAGTGGAATGAGCCAATAGCATGAGGTGAAAGGGTCGTATTCTGTGAGGCACAGCCAATGTCCTCTCTTTCTATATGCTAAATAATTGGCAGCAAAAGGTTTTCAGGGGGCTGCATTGTCAAGAGGGAATGAAAAAGGAAAGTCTGACTTTGAATGAGAGGTAGTTCCTGCCAGTCTGCAGGAGTTTAGGTGATCAGTCTAAAATGGATAGTTCTGAAGAAGTGTCAGAGATACAGTGGAGGAAGATTATATGGAGGCGAGCTGTTAGTTAAAGCAGGATACTATCTGACATGGAACGACCTGTAGAAAAATGTCTGCAAGGCACCATGAGGGATGAGTTAGGATTGTTGTGTTCTAGGCAGAAAACTGTCACAGGAACCTAATAGGTACTTACAGATTTTCAATAGAGTGGTGGATCTGCGACTGCATTGGTTAGTCCATGGATGTCAATGTGGAGGAAGTTGCATCAGTGTGATGATTGTAGGGCAAGGGGTAATTTGGAGACATCATGTGGGGTGACCTTGGTTGACCTAATATCAGGCTATGGTGGAGATTGAGAATTCACAAGATGAGACTCTTTGTGGTGTTGCAGATGCCTAGATGACTGCAAGCATGCTATGGTTTTAGTAAATCGCTTCTCTAATTTGCCGGAGCTCAAGATTGCAGGGACATGCGATACCGCCGCTGGATGCACTCATTTAAAGGATTGTGCAAAAAAAATGTTTACCAGCGCAGGCTGCTTATGACCCTGCGGGTCTATTTACTAATTGTTCACGAAAGTTGCTAAGCAGTGTTGCATGAAAGAGAGAGAGCAGAACACCAGCATTTCTACTGAGATATTGATTTCTTTAGGCTGCCTTGCGGCACGCACCCACACATTGTTGCACCATAGCGCAAGGGTCTGTGGGTAATGTCTATAGATTTTGTACTAGAAGGGTACCCTTGTATTAACAAGCATTGGCAATACCAATGGGTCTGGCTTTAAAGAAATGTTGTATGGTAATGTGAAGCATTACAAGTAAATAGCATGGGAAGAGATATGTATTTTTGTAGAAGCAAAGAACTGAAGAATAATACTGGTGTAGGTTAAAGGGTCAGGTGACAGTTGTACTGTCAAGCCAGACCTAAAAATCCATAAAGGTTAATGGCTGACCTTCTTCCATCTGTGCTGCTGCCAGAGAAAGACAAACACCATAAATTATCTAATTATATAACATACTTTATAGCATTACAATGTCATGTGTGCCCCTGAAAGTTCAAGTGCAGCCAGCTGGATAAATAACAAAAAATGATCACAGCTGGTGAAGGGCAAGCATGTTTTTGTGGAAACACACAACTTCTGCCCAATCAAAACATGTACTCCTGGCTCCCATACGTGAACATAGCCAAAGTCTTTCTCTAGTGATGCTCACATAATTGTCTGGCGACAGCTATGCTGTCAAGCCAGACCATAAAAAGTACCATGCTTACACATAGTTTAAAACGTACAAGTTCCATGGGTGTTGCAGTACAGCACACTTGCACAGCTTGAAAAGTTTGGCGAAAGGAAAGCTTTACTCCAATGTTACGCCTGCCTTGAGGAGGAGCAATTTTTTGACGTAAAACCGGTCTAACAATGTTAGCAAATAGGGATTTGCATCAAAACTCACGAGTAGTTGCATGGGAACACCCATATACCACAGATGGTACAACCGCCTGCGGTACTTTGCATTAGTTTATGGCTATTTTCCAGTAGAAAACGTGAAAAAGAAGAACCCAATTCAGGTGTTTGTGCCAGTTTGTGTCAAGTTTGTGATGCAAGTCCAGCACAGAGTGTTAGTAAATCTGTGTCTGCGTGTTTACAATGTGTGCAAAACTGAACTATGCATGCAATTTCTATGCTATGAGCTCGGGATAATGTGGTTAAAGCTTTTAGATTGCCACCAATCTCCCTCACGGAGTGAGCGGATAATAAAAAAAAACTCTAGTTTAGCACTTGGCAAACAGTAGCTGATTTAGCACTCTGCTAGATCATTCATGCCCAATGATAATGACATACACGCATCTGTATGCTTATTTCCCTTACTATACCCCACCTTTCAATATAATTAAAAAGCATTTTAAAAAAGTGGATTAAATAGGTTTCACACAGAATCTAGGGTACAACTTCCACAACCCTGGTCTCTCTGCTCATGAGATGCACAAACACACTGCACACACATTTTGTAATGCTTCCACTTAATTGATATTTTTAGCACAAGGTATTCTTAGCGCAAAACTGCATTTCCATGGAGATACAGTAATTAGCTTTTGGAGCATGTGATCTTGGAGAATGCAGATCCACGTGCATAATGTACATCAATACACATGATGACGCATTAGATCCCTTTTATAATGAAAAGGCTTTGCAGCTGCATTATCAGGACAAAGATCCAAACAGAATCTAGAATATGTTTCTCAAGAGGAGAGAGAATGAGCAATTACCTTGTAACACCGTATTCTGGAGGCGGCTGGTATCGAAGGACTGCAACCTCTGTTCTCACTGGCTGAGGGGCTGAGTAGTTCATTAAAGCATCCTGCATGCCCCCAGTGTGCTGGTCATTATAAAAAAGTCCATGTTCTGGAGTCTTATTCACAGGAGACATGACTTGTTTCACTTTGAAAGGATAGTCCGGGGGAGGTCCCCTAAGATCCTGCCCCTTTCCAGGTATTGGAACAGGCGACGGAGTCTCACTTTTCAATACTTTGGTGATCCCTGAGGTCTGTGGATGATGCTTAGCCCCGTTTTTCTCCAACGACAGCTGCATTATTCTCTCGCTGAGAGAGCGGACGTGTCCCTGCTTAAGTTCTTTAAGAGCTTCGTCCTTGTGTGCCTGTCCACTGCTGGCTCGGGCCACAGTGGGCCTCCCCTCTGTTCTTAATTTGTGATTGGCTACCACTCCAGTGACGTAATAACCTGCCCCAACAGTAACTGGTGGTTGCCCCCTGAAAAGTTGGGATTGTGCTTTGGCCTCTTCGTAAGAAGGGAGCTCCTCGTTATTTAGTTGAGGCTGGGCTGCTGGGAGCTGCTTCTCCATCACAGTGTTGTCCACCTGATGTTCCTGCCCCTGAGGTTCCTGGCGGGCGGAGTGGTTGACCATTTGTGGGTCTTCTTGTGAGAGGTTCTCAGTGGATGAAAGAGTGCTTGCAGCGTTGCTAGGCTGTCCTGTGCTCCCCGAGGCTTGGTGTTGGATTGCCAGTAGGTTCATGTTCTCGTTGCGGGTGCCATACCTTAGTCGTTCCTGGATTAATCTTTGTAACACTCTGCCAGCAGAACCATCCTCTGAAGCTCTCATTTCCACCTCCGAGATGGTAAGGAAGTCCTGAATGTTATAAAGATGTTCTTCAACTAAACAAACAAGTAAAGAAGACATGTCAATTTTCCTGACAATACATTTGACACATTTGAACAAAAGTCCTTTTTATGTATTTAATAACTTTCATATCAAGGTTGTAGCCACCATAAGCCCAATACTGCAAAAACCTCTTCTACACAGTTTGTTTCCTCACATATGTCATTACTTTTTATTCTTTTGGTAATTTGTAATCTGCATTTCCAGCAATACCATCCCTCATTTCTTCACTCACACTACACCTTTTCCAGACATTTACCTTGTTAAATTACAAAACTTAATGAAGGGTGCGAACTTCATAGCACCTGGTTATTACTGTGATCAATACACAGCGCACTACTTGTAACTGCGATCAAAATGTCGAGCATCAAGTATCCAGAAACTTCAGGCCTTACCTAGAGTAGGACTTGTTCAAAAACACATTGCCACAGTGTTTGGTTTGTTCCTTTGCAACTCTACCAATTCAATTTCCACTTTAGATGTTGAAATTACAGTCCCTTCTTCTCTTTATTCTTCCCTTTTCTAAAGCTATTGCAAGATACTTCTTCCTTGGCAAGTGGCACTTAGCAATCATCTGAGAGCCTTTCAGATCATATGGTAGTCAATTAACTTATACCAGTATATAGCTGTTCTATAGAAATTTCCAAGTCTATGGATGCCATCACCTTACTATTCAACCCACTACCCAAACATTAATTGATGTGTTTTTTCATTAGCATTTACTTAAATACTAGCACTTCTTTAGCTCTTTAAATAATAAAAACATTTTAACAAATGAATTGTTATCCGTGGACACTGCCCCTTTAACTACATCGTTAATAACAGGCATGGATTTCCTCTTTACCTCAGCCTAAGACCACAAGCCAAGACATTCCCAATACAATAAATCTCATGATAATTTAAATGATGAACATAAAAATGAGCAATCTTACTAAGTGAAAGATCAATCACTCCAAGGCCAGTTTTTAAATCGTAAGGTGTAACTACATTGTGACCTGATTTAGTGTCTGCTGCAGCCAGTTCACATTCCATATCATAAATTAATTCTACCTCGTCTTGATAATTGTCTGATCGTTCTTCTTTGAAAAACATAACTGGCCACAACCAACACTTCTAGTGTGGTTTTAAAATTCCCCCACCTAACTGAATGCAAGATATATCTTGGATATTTTGCGAATCATAAACATGTGCCCACAACTTAAAAAAAATCTGACATGACTCTCTGGACATTTAACAGCCATTTGCCAGACTTCTTTCCTCATTGAGAATACATGGGTGAATGGTCAGTGAGACTTCTATCCAGATATCCAATATTATGCATCTTCTCAAGTTGAAGGGATAATCAATTATTGAATTTTTTTGGCAATGGGAAAAGAAGGGAAAAGCCATTCCCAGCGGATAATATCCTTCTGAATGTGCAACAAATTCAGCTCATTAGGAACTTTATAATCTTGGTCTCAGAAGAGCCATTGAGAGGACTGCCTGCCTGATCAGCTGAGAGAAGTCCCCAATCCAAAAGGTATAAGACTCACTGTACACATCAGTTCCAATACTGACAAAAAGAAAGAGGCAGAATGTGGGGTAGGGGCATAATCCTTAAAAAGTCGAACCTCCTGCCTGTTGAAGGTATCTGTAATGAACATATATATTTATCTAAGTGGTCAACTGTCACTTTTTCTACAAGCAATGGCCACCAATGAATAATCATCATTGCCGTGCCACGAGCAAACTTAGAAGAGGAAGTGGTAAAGAAACACATACGTGTTTTCACCTTAAACACAAGACCATCTTCATGAAGAAACAGAAGCTTAACACAGAGATGCCTTTCTAGGCTAAATAACTAACACCTATGCTTCTCTCCCCCCGGATCCTTAACATGTAATGATAACATTTAACATTATTGTTACCTGAACTCACAAATCTTCATTGTAAAGGCTTTCTGCCAGGCACTGGTATCTCCCACTCAACCTTCCACTCATCTCTCCAATTCATACCACTCTCAATCAAACACTTGTGGGGTCTAATCAATCTCAGCACATTCAGATATACCAACTAATTGAATATTATACCTTCTACAGTACTCTTCATTGCTTGCAGTAGCTCTGGAAATATTGCAAAGCTTTTCCTCATTCTGTTATAAATGGTAGCCAATGATTTGCCTTCCAGCTCCAGTGACACCCAGCTTGATTAACTACACCTTTACTACTTTCTTGCCCATCTGGATACTAAGATTTCTAGCTTGAATAACTCCTCAGATACCCTTTCCATCCTGAGCTGGGGCATACTCATAGTTGTATTTCTCTCTATCCTAGTCTCTCTCACTCTCCCGTTGCATTGCCTTAATATTGTCCTTATCGTTCTGTTTCATATTTAGCTCCTCTTTGATACTCCCCTACTATAAAGCCAAAAGCCTCTAAAGGGTTAACTTGGTTAGCTGAATTTTGTTTTAATGAACAACCTTTTTGTTCATCTTAGGGTGAACCCTAGTGATCATACCTAAAGGTTTTCCACTCTACCAATAGCAGAAAAGAACAAATACCTAGACACCATCATATAATATACATATGCCTTCACTTGACATCTTCAAACTAAAGGACCATCAACTAAGCCTGCCCTAATCACCGACTACTTTATCATGGTAATAAAACTTACCCTGCGGTTGATACAGACATCCTATTGTTGTTGCCCTACCATTGTACTGTTAACGACTACAAAAGTATAACTTTTATTTTTCAATTCTAATATGCGCAAACTTCCACATCTATATCACCTCTTAAGAAAATATGTTCCTATTCTGTGCCTGTATAGCCATGGAGGGCCCAGCAAGCCTCATACACAATAGCTGTAATGTTGATGATAATGTTACTATCAATGATGCCACCAAGAATTTAGCTCAAACTAGACTCCGCATGGACTACCCAGCCCAAATCTGCTCAATCCCAAGTACACTCCCAGCCAGCCTGCCCCGCCCAAATGTTTCCCATCATCCAAAAGGCAAGATCAAATCAATGCCAAGAAAAGAATCCGGAAAGGGAATAACGACTACCTCTAGTCAATCTAAAAGTCGGCCAAACTCATGGTCACTAAAACAGCAGGTGCCAATACAAGCAAGTTAGTGCAGCAGCAAGACGAGATGAAACAAGCAGAGTAAAGCAAGAAAGCAAGCAGTGAAGTAGTGAACAATCTTTACAGGCAATTTGCTGTTTCTATGTGGAATGCAGCACATTTCTCCTCGTAGCGTCTGCTCAAGACCAGGTATTCCATGGCAGTATTTTTGGCGCTTCTCCGTACCTTGTAAATATGGGACAGCGTCAAAAAGCAATGGGTGTTGCAGCGGAATGCCCCAGCAACATCCATTGCACGCCCCTTTCACGCTAAGTGAAGCGTCAATAGGATCATTATTTACAAAGCCGCATTGAACCACGTTAAATGGCTTAATGCCACCTTGTAAATAAGGCGGAGGACTTAACGTCACCAGATCGTCGCAAAAAGTGACGTTCTGGTGGCGTTGACTCCTAGTAAATATGTCCCGCTATTCTTAAGAACTCCGTAGAAGCTTTCCTTATAAATGTAACTGTTAAAAAAACTTTCCATGCCTGTGCTTCTGTAGGCCTATTCATTCATAAGCTTGTCATTATTTTGTGTGTAACTAGATTTGTACTATAGCATCCACTGACATTAGGTCAAATAGGGATTGGTTATTATTTTACTTAGTTAGATATTGTTGCACAGTGCTGTACTGTGATTGGTTGAGACTTGCAAGATTTGGTATAGTTTATGCTGACTACGTGACTTTTGGAGTACATTTTAGTATATAAAGAGTCTAATCTGGAGGTGAGCCAGTCTTGTTTGCCCTGACTCTTGAAGAGCAGACCTTTGTCAGTCTGTCTCTTGTTTAGAACTTAGAATATTTTTTCTCTGACACTTGATTTAATGCCACACTTTGTTGCATCGGAATGAATCTTAGGTTAATTCCCTTTATATGATTTCCCATTCCCATGAGCAATGACTGATCATTATTTTTGCCTTCTGCATTACACTTAAGTTATTTAATATAATAAACCTTAATGTTTCAAACTTTTACTTTCTTTAGATAGCTTATTTAATTGACTATGTTGATTTATTTGCTGTCCAGCTGATTTTAGGGGCACACTGCCTCACACGTTGTTGTACATGTCGTCACTACTGACCAAGGAGAAACCAGAACGTGAAAGAAAACGACGGCTGGAGTGAGGGCACTGCATGCTCTGGTTTCATTGAGAGGCGCATTTATATCTGTCTGGGTGATTCCCACAATGCCTGCCCAGCAGTGGTACAAGTAATAACTCTTGGGATCTATGCTGATGCAGACCTTGCACCATTTTCTATTCGATATACTCTCCAGGATACTTCTCTTTTTACCTTTTCTTGTGAATTCAAGTCTGTCTTAATAAAAGATTTAACTAAAAACATACTACAATAAATTCTTCACTGCAGACATCTACATTTAGGTATAGTCCCTCTTACATCAAACTAAACTTCTCGCCAAAGACTCACAGCCCTAGCTTGAGTGGACAACAATAGTCCAAATTGCCCATGAGCACTGACTTGCATCTCCAGACCACAAATCAATCGAAGCAAAGGGGAGTTCTCAAAAGTAAAACTAGTTTAAGTATATACACTAAATTATTCAGAGTTGAAATAAGTAAAGATGCAGAGAGGTTTTCTACTGGGGACACTCCGTGGACGGTGTTTCTGAGACTACATTGGGGTATTTGCCAGGAGGTGGGAGCAGGCCAACACCACTTTGTAAGCATGATCTGGATTCTCCGTGGATACGGTTTCTAGGACTGCATCACCCATAGTGCATTGGGGCAATTGCCAGAAGGTAGGAGCAGGCACACCGTGCTTTATGAGCACGTTCTCCTTCCCATAGCGTGGGACTCTCTGTGGACACTGTTCCTGGGACTACATCACCCATAGTGCACAGGGGAACTTGCCAAAAAGGTAGGAGGAGGCGCACATAGCTTTAAAAGCACACACTTCTTCCCGCAGCCTGGGACTTTCCATGGACACTGTTTCTGGGACTACATCACCCACAGAACACAGGGGCACCTGCCAGGGGATGAGAGTAGGCACAGAGTGCTTTATAAGCGTGTTCTTATTCCCCCAGCATGGGGCACGCCTGGGCGCATGTCTGGTCAAAGACCGGGGCCAAGAACTGGCCCGTCTGAGCCCAAAGGAGACTGGGCTTGGCCACTCCTCTTGGCCCACTGTTTCTTTTGTTGGACAATGCGTAAGCGAAAAGCAAGTGTGGCACACTTTGTGGACAAACGCCTCTGTACTAGCTCCTCCATTCTTATGTATCTTACTTCTGCTGTTGGTGTTATTACAGAAAAAATCACCTCCATGGAAGAACAGTTAGGACTAGGGCAGCAAGGTTGCATTAGCGCAGAGGACACTGCTGACATCACAAATAAAGAGGATTCTCTGCATAAGAGCAGTTCCAGCACTGTTACACTCCCAGCAGGTAATACTCAAACTATTCAAGCCTTAATACATCAGCCCCCTAAAGAGAATGACATTCCTGCGACTCAGTTGTTGGAAAAACGGATAGGATCTATCAGTTCTCTGAATAGGGATAAGGTGGAGGCTTAGAGGGCAGCAGTGGGGAGGCCTCTTCCAGTACGTTGTCTCCAAGTTGGGACTGAGGAGCATTTAAGGAGACTGGAGAAACCTTAAATGAGACTTCTTTGACTCTTCTAGTTAGACCTTAATTAAGATAGAGACTACCAATTCAAACTTAGTGGAATGCATTAATGCTCTGGTCATTTCTAATATGTCGTCAATCGACGCCCCACTAAGTACTGAAGGGAATGCAGGCTCTACCCAAACACCATTCTTGTGTAGTAATGAAATTTCCTCCACAGGCTGTCCTCATGGTTTACCTTTAGTAGATAAGAGGTGTGCAGAGTAAGGATTCTCCGGGGTGGGCTCGAACGCAAAATCCATTTCAACCACTTGTTTGCCGGATACAGTCTCATGGAGGCCACATAATTTGACTGAGATGACACGTTCTGTCTAGGGGAGCAGGTTAGGCTTCCGTATGAAGCCTTGATTCTGGACCTACCACCGACAGTCACCCCTTTTGTGTTGGTGCCATGATACCGCCTTTTAGGGAGGGGGGCTTTTCACAATTGAAGAATAAGGTTAAACATTTGCTGAATAGGCGTTTGGATTGGGGGCAGACTATATTTGATCAGATAAACATGGTTAGAAGAGTTTATTGGGTAGGCAGGGATGCTTAAAGTTTTGATGGAGATTGTGTAGTGGTAAATTTTAGCAATGCCTTAATTGCTGGTTATCTTAAAAGGGATTTATCTCACCCTACCAAAGTGCAAACAGAAATTCTGACCTTGCCTTAGGGTTTTTTTAATAGGCCACAAGGTTTGACCCCCTTTGGTGGTTTTGCTATATCAGAGGAGAAGCAGTTTGTGGGGGAAGTAGGGAGTGGTAGATCTATTCCTCTAGTAAGGATTCTATTGACTCCCCCACTGATTTAGGGGCAAAGGGTTTTCTGTATTGCATGCTTGGCGGGGGAAATGGAAAATGAACATTGGTGTAACTTTCTAAAATAATTTTATGTAGTTTGTTTACAGGAAACGTGGGATGCGACTTGCATTTAGAGGGTTATAGCCCCTGCCTTGTTCCCATCACACCAGTCATGCATGGGAGGGGTACTGGAGGTCTATTTGAATTGCTTTGCGCCTGCACAGTCAAATTGATATTCTGGAAACTAGTTACTGGAATCTAGCAGCTACTTTATTAAGGTTCAAGAAGATGGGCAGTTTGTTAATCTTGAATCTTTAGAACTCTAACTTCTCACAAAATTCGGATGCCCATGTGTTGTATCTGATAATATTTTTAGTTGTAGACATGAATTTACTCCAATGATGTTGATCAGTGATTTTAATTTTCATTTGTGTGATGATTGTACCATTTTAGATTCAAATAAGTATGACTGTGGAGTAACAAGCACAGACCACTTTAGACACTCAAAACAAGGAGATTTGGGGAAATCCGTTTAGATGATTTTCATTTCTCTATTTTATTGGAGTCACAGCAGGATTTGTCGAATCCTTTGAGTATTCATACTTTTAATGGGAGAGGTATACAATCTGCAATAGATTTGATCTTTGTTACCTCAAGCTTGCTTAAATTACTTATAAAATGTAAGGTTTTGTGGGATGGCGGTTGAGACCATAACCCACTGACAGCCTCACTTGAGTGGAGTTTTAAAGTAAACATCAGGGTCCATGACTATATTGGGTTGATATCATTGAGGTACCAAGGGCTTAGAATAAAATAGGCTATAATTTGGCAGGTGAACACATATATTGAGCTATTTCAGAAATGTGCATATGAATTTGAGGTTTGTCTTGGTGATGATCTTCCCAGTAATCTAGTCGTATCCTCTTATAAAGATATTGGCAGTGTAGTTAAATCTATGCTAAACAGGCATGGTAACACCTTAAACCCACTACGCAATAGGCGGTTTGATCACTCCTGTACCAACACCCTTCAAGATTTTAAGATTTCCTGGAAGCAAACCCCAAGAGACACCATTTATTTTGGGTTCCTTGTGTTGATCTAGATATAAATTAGTCTTAAAGGAAATTAAAATGCAACTACATAGGGAGGCATGGGAAGAACTTATTTTTGCTTGTACTTAGCGGGATAGTGGTTTGTTTTGGAACATTGTCAATCGTCCCTTGTTTCATCCTAACCCAAGGCCTATTATTTTCCTCACATATTTCAGGGAACATTTGTGTGAAGCACTTTGAATCTGTTTATGATGACCCTGATTCTATATCTGTTTTTTATTTGTCTGCTGAACGGTCAAACTTTTGGTTTGAGTGGGAGGAGGTGAGGAATGCTATTACTGGGTTACCGAACAACAAAGTTCCAAGCCCAGATGGGTCCCATGTGACTTGTTTGAATCTAATATCGAGTTGGGGGTTCCTTTGGATATTTTGCATCTCAATGTAGCTGTGAGACATGGCTTACCAGATTCTTGGTCCCACTCTGTGATTGTGCGGGTGTTTAAGAAAGAATGCAGGGTAGACCATTGTTGTTACTGGCCTTTTTCGCTGGTCGAAATGGAGGTGAAAATCATTGGCTGGGTGGTTTTAAAATCAACTACATATCTGGGCCAAGGACCACAATGCCTTGTCTGACATATAATATGGCTACAGGGCTGGCCTTGAGACAATTCACCAATGCTTAAATCTGTACTCGGTTATCTCGAAGTAAACTATAGTAAAACATAAAAGGAGTCAATCCACTTGGCCTTCATGAATCTCCGCTCAGTGTTTGAAAGATAAAATAGAAATAGTCTCTGGGCAATCCTGGGTTCCATGGGGTTGAGTGGGACATCATCTAGCTAATATGGGAGTTGCATCTTAACCTGGCAGCTTCAATTCGGTATGGTGAGAGGGGGGAATGTTCGCAGCCCTCTCGGTTAAAAGGGGGAGTTCGTCAGGGCTGCATTCTAGATCCTTTTTTATTCTTTTGGTTTATCAATCACCTATAACTCAAGTTGGTTAAGGAGGGGGATATATATATATGCCCATTGTATGCAGATGATGCTGTGCTCATTTCAAGTGCTGGGATTGCAGCGACTCTTAGACTCATTTGTGGAGTTCATGGATAACCTGGACTTAAATACCAAATGTTAAAACGTCACATGTTTGGGTAACTGGCAAAAAGAACATACAATCCAGGGCTTGTTCTATCATGAGATGTCATATCAGCAGAGTGGAGTTGCTTTCCTATTTAGGCTAATTATTTGACACCTCACTTAGTTGATCCTCACTATTGAAGCAGAATAGATTATTTTCTATTTTAGGTGTCGAAGCCCATGCCAGATCGGGTTGTTTCGGTTTGAGGAGGGACCCTATGATGAAGCATGCAACTTAAGGACGGGTAAGGGGAATTGTCCTAAATGAATTTTTCTGTTTTGGCAGTACATGATACAAACAGAAATTCAGCAACATTGCGTTTAATACCTGAAGAGGAATAAACATGTCAGAACAAATAAGAAGAAATCCTCATACGGTAGGGACAAATCAGTTGAAATATTGGCTTTAGACATTTTCTTTTTGGTTGTCCAACGAGTTCTCCAAGTTCTATTATGGTGCATTTAGGGTGCTTTGTGAATCCACCAGGATATGCATTTTTCCCTTCTTTTTACAGACCTCTAGAACCACCCTGTGACAGCCGCTGCATAGGGCACTAAATCAAGTTAAAAGAAATATTTACCATGTTTTCCAAAAATACTAGTACCATGCCACAGTCAAAGGCACACAACTGTCTTCAAATCAAAAATGCCCTTTTATCAACAGAATTACATATTATTTAATTCAGAATGTGCACAGTGTTCTGGAGAAGTCTTTTCATACTTTCTGAACTCAAAAGCTGGAGAAAATCCGTAACCCTGGGAACATACATAATGTCTGGAAGATTATCAAACACTCATTTGAAAGAAACTGCTAATTTAGCTGGTAATTGATTTTTTTAATTTAGTGGCTCATTAATTGTCTTTCCTCGCTTGTTTTGATTTCTAAAATGAACTTATGTTGCCTTCTTTTTTTGTTCTGTTGCATTTGTTGAGGTTGGTATTTTGAATCAGTTTATGATCATCTGACCATCTTAATGGTAATGATGTTTATGTTACACTATTGTACTATTTATATATTACTCTAATAAATCAAATTAAAAATAAAAGTGGCTTCCTGTGTTTGCAGGTAGGCTGTACGTGAGGTGATAAAAGAGTCTGACTGATGATGTATAAGACCAATTAAGTATTTTTGAAAATGCCTAACTTTTATGCTCAAGACTGTATGAAAGGTACAACATTTCCTGGATTTTTGACAGAGTGAAGAAACCACTTCTCAATTTTCTCTGGTTAACTCTGATGGATTTCCCTGTGAATTCCCTGAGCTGACCACTCTTTCAGGCTTCAGTAGCATTAAAAGGGACTATAAGTGCGAGTGTCACAGAATTTATAAATACATTTACTCATTGGAAAGCATATGTTCTTTATCAATTAATTATACAAATCACTATGAGTTGAATTGTGACCGAAAATTGGTTTCAGCAATTCATTTAAAGATTTCATCTGGTAAGTTAGTTTGACAAAGGGTGTTTGAGGAAATCAGTAAGAAATTCCACTGCCATTCTCTCTGTTTCTGGAACCAATACATTCATGTCCTCATAAAAGTGGATTCCTATGGAAGGGTCAGGGACATGCATTCTATCAAAGGCCTCCTTGGAAGCAGTAGTACAGGACTAAGTAATAGAGTCCACCAACAAATGATGGAATCTCCAGCAACACAGATAGTACACTACACTTCTTACTTTTTGGGAGCCAAAGTAAGAGGTTTATTTACTGCCTTTTAGGGAACAAGGCTCACTCAGGGAATTAACACTCTTCTATATAAACAATGTGATTAAAAAGTTAATATGAAAGCATATAGACTCAAAAGTAGATAAGTAAAATAGGGCTCAGAGCAGTATTCTTTTCGCAGTGTGTGTGCTACAGCATGCAACCGATGTGACGTAAACGCCTTGTGAGGAATCGCTACACACTTGCAATAGGCAGATGGACATGAAACTTCAAGGACACTGTCCAAATTCAAGTAAATTTACTAGTAGCTTTTCTGATAAGCACTGCATTACCACTATATACTTCAAATAGGGAGGTATGAGGGAGAATCCAGGTACCACATTCAATGTCGCCCTACCCGGGAATCCAGTGCAGTTTAACCCTGTTATTTCCTCAGAGCTTTCTGAATTCTCCATTTTGGTGTGAAGGATCAGTATTCTCTGAAAAACGTCCCTGGGACCAGTAGAGAGACACTGCATCTGACTAATGTAAACTATGCATGCTCTGTCTCTCACGCGTCTTCCTCCAACGCACTGTTAAGGACTGTGACCTAAGATAGGATAAGAGCACCACTCTGGCCACTTGTGCACAAAAGCAAAACACTTTGTACATCCGCCCCGATTTAGAGTTAATCAGACGGGGTACTCTGCCACAGACCTTGATGGACTACCAAGTCCGCCGAACTGACGGTCTGACTGCCCTATTTAGGGTCATGAGGATCGCCAGTTCTCCATCGACGGAGCTCCCATTGGCTCCCTCAATGAAAAGTGTCCGTTGATGGCCCAACGGAGTAGGTGCCATTAGAGGAAGGGCATTACAATGCCCCTCCCATTTAGGGTAACTGTGTGGTGTCCTTTTTTCTGTCTGTCGTCGCCAGAAAACAATATAGCAATGAGAGTCAAAAAGAAACAAATAATGACCCCACACCGAGGGAAAAACTCACTGGGTGTGGAGCATTAGTTATTTTTTTGTAAATAAACAAAAACTTTAGCAAAGTTTGGTGAACAGCCATCGGTACAGACAGTGGCTGTTCACAGAATGTTTGTAACTTGACAGGAATTGTCATGACAGCAGTTCTGGCCAAGGTACAACAACCTTCCAATCAATTACTCTCCATTGTGCATCGTGCTATCTGTCTGTTGTGGTGCCTCACAATGAGCTATGAAGCACTATAAAAATGAAATTAAATTTACAATTTCCCCACTCACTCATGTAAGAAGCATCTTCAGACAATTCACACTTCAACGCTCCATCCAATTAAAACCATAACTTAATAAAAATATAAGTTAGAACATTTTTGTGTCAGTGAATACACAAGAATTGTATTGCCTTACCACTTGCTTCTTCCACACAGCCGGTGGTCTCTGAAGTCACCGATGGGCCCTCATTCTCATTGATATACAATCGGTGGCCCTGGTAGGCATAGTCAAAGTCTTCTGAACACTGGGCAGGACTACTGCGGCTGAGGGAAATAAGTGGAGGGCCTGGAATACACAAACATTGAAGGGTTAAGGGACAAACATCACAAAGACATATTACAAATGACACAAGCTGCATTATTTTCTTAAATAAATCACAACGAGAAAAATAATACTATTTAGCAACATTGGGGCTTTTAACATATTGTATTGTTAAGAAAAATAAGTGGTGAACAGATTAAAATCATGTACAGGATTGCTGTAAGCTGACGAGGAGGTGATAAAGACTGTTCATCCATACCTACAGTGACCACTGCTCAGAAACACCTGGTGTCCATAATTACCATTATTCCGAGGTCTTTGAACACACTTTTAGTGGCATGAAATATAGAATTAGGGCATTCAATTTGTGGTCTGTCTGTGAAATCTTGGGGAAATTCACATGAACTGTATGAAGTTTAAAGAGAAGATTTATGTACAGTTATGCAGAAGTTTTGCACATCATAACTATTGAAAGAAGAATTCTCAACTTATGTTTTTTGTCCACCAGTTACTGTTGATTACTGTGGACTTTCTTTTATTGGTTGATAGGTTTCTTGCAACACTCTGGCACATTTGTCTTTGGAATGGCTGTTGTGTTATTGAAACCTTTTTTCACCAGCTTTCGATAATTATGAAGAAAAAAGGGGGTCCTGGTGCTCTCTTCTTCTTGTATCACAGACATGTTCTGAAAGATCGTTTTATAGAAAAAGTAAAACTCAAATTGACACATGCATATTACATACTAATAGAAACATAACAGTTCATACATTGTATGTAGGTTACATTACAACATAAATACATACACATTTCAAACATTCAATCCTGCTCTAAAGACACAATGAAATATAAAAACGAATCTAAAACAGCAAAGGTTTCACAAACACGTCTGTGTGAACAAGGAATATATATATATTAAATATATATTTTGTTATTTTTCAATTTGTTTTTAAATTACAGCAGTGTTGTTTGTTTTTCCTTAATGCAGCAAATTAATATAGCATTCTTCGTGGTACTATCTGGTTCTTCAACCAATCACCTGTGTAGATTTGAAGAGCATGAAACACCCAACCAAGAAAAGAGATGCATGTGTTCAAGGATTTACCCTAATATATGGGATATCAATAGTAACTGATAAAATCATACAAAAGCTAGAACTAGTAGGTAAACAAATTCATTGATCTCATCATGAGCCTGTACTTTCTACAACCCACACACATATAGAAAATGAGCTTCCTTTTCAGTAATTGACACTAGTTAAACTAAAATTAATGCAGAGAGCAGAGACAAAATGTCAAGTGAAAAAGTGGGGTTGGCAACAGGAGGAGAAGAGAAACAGACAACATTTAACATTCATACCTATACGGGTTAGTGACTCCAATCCATGTGACATGAGTGTATCCTACACCTCCCGATTTCTCTTCTATTAAATAAAATATTGGCTATAATACAGTTGAGCCTTGGTATTGAGGTCCTCTATCACTAGTTTGCCCAAATAATCACTCAAGCTTTTCACTCTACTCAGCCCAGATTAAATACAAAAATAGATGCGAGAACAGGGAAAGCAGGATTTAACAAGTTTTCAATACAGCATGTGTTAGACCTGGCATCCTTGGCGTGGGTCTCCCTTCCATTTTTTCGTAATGCCTCCACTGTTGCCGATATGTTTTTGCTGGACTAGATGCTCATGGGCACTTTGCCGCTGCTAATCAGTGCCAAAGTGCAAGTGCTCCCTATCGTGAATTGATGTATGTATTAGTGACTCCATGATTGGATGATTGGTTTACTTGTCAGTCCCTAGTACCGTGCACTGAGTGTGCCCAGGGCTTGTAAATCCCATGCTGCTGGTGGGCTTGCAGCACGGGTTGTGCCACCCACAGAAGCAGCTTGTAAGTGTGTCTCAGGCCTGCCATTGCAGAGCCTGTGTGCAGCCTAGGGCTGCCATGTCGACTTGGTGAGTGCACCCACTTACCAGTCCCAAAACCTTCCCTTTACTGCATGTTGTTCACCCCTAAAGTAGGCCCTAGGGCAGGGTGCATTGTAAGTACAAGGTAGGACATGCCCTGGTGTGTGTGGCATGTCCTAATAGTGAATTACAGCCATTTTCGTTTTCACTATTGCAAGGCTACCTGCTCCCCATAGGCCAGAATGGGCAGACTGACTATTACACCTTATAGTCAGAACTGACCCAGGGAACATGGTAGAAAAACGAATTTAGTATGCCTGAACTCAGAATGATAAAATACATATTTTAGTGAAGTTGGTTTTAACATTCTGTGTTTGAAAATACCACTTTTAGAAAGTGGGTATTTTCTTGCCTAAACTTCCAAGCCTGCCTCTGCTAGGTTGTGTATTCCTTGTCTGGAGATTGAGTGACAGGGGCTGGGGGTGGCTACAGGAGACAGGGTAAGTCAGCGCAGGGCTGAATAGAAAGATCTGCATCCAGAGTGGAGGGAGGAGTTGCACCTGGGTCTGAATAGGGCTGTGCCTGCCTTCCACAATGCTGGCTCCACCTCCTGCCGGGCGGCTGAGCACTCTGCCCCACATTCTGAAAGGAAAGAAGGAGTCAGAAAAACAAAGTGCTCCAGGACTGACCAGAACTGGTTTTGGACTAGGCAGAGGCCTCTCTGCCTTCAGAGAACAAAGGAAAACTGTGTATAAAAGGGGGCCCAGACCCCTAGGAAATTAGATCACTTTTGGGAACAAGAAGAAACCTTTGCTGAGGAGCGGAACCAAGAAGAAACTGAGGAGAGACTATCCCTAAGCCTGAAGTGTTGCTTGGGGATTGGCCTGCAGTGGTTTGCCTGACTGCCAAAGAAAGGAGAAAGGAACTTTTGCTTTGCTGTGACTTTCATCAACTTGTGAAGGATCTCCAAGGGCTTGGAAGAGAGCTTGCCCCCTGATGGAAGCCCCAGGACCATTGGACTTTACCCCTTTGTGAATTGCTGCTGGAAACTCTGTTTCAGTGGCTACAGAGGTAGGGAGCTGTGACCGACTCTCACGACCGACTCGGTGTCCTGTAAGCACCGCATCGAAGCACCGTCTCGCCCTGCAACGCACGGCCCTGGTCTCACCGACTCCGTCAACGAGCCGCTGCCTGCACCGCATCGAGGGACAACGTGTCCTGCAA